>VDFB02191135.1:20670-100760 GCA_007258455.2 Sequoia sempervirens | reverse complement strand
CCACTCAGCTGAATGAACCATTGAACCCTATAGAAGTGGTGCGCTCCTGGAAGGCTTCCCACCTCAAGAAGTTATACTTTGAAGTTTGATGCATACCCAACCTGTTGTAACGAATAGAACAATGTCTCCTTTCTTTCCAGATCATCACTGTCATTCTAGTAATCAAGATGCAATGTTATGTTGATAGAAAATTTGCGTACAGATAGCAGAAATATGTAACCCCAAATCTTTCTCTCTCTCTCTCTAAAATCTTGGGAAATAATTGTTTCTGTTAAACATTTATCAGGAGAGTGCTATTTATGTGAAAAGATTCTGTTATAGCACTACGTTGAAAATCTTCTTTTTAAGAATGGCTTGTCAGCACAGGCATATAAAAGATTTCATTCCAAAAGACGTTCAATAGGTCTATTGGATACTGAGACATTGCTATATCTTATGATGAAGGTTCCTCTGTTAGAAAATAATGAGTTGGACCTTCATCTGTTCTGTAATTCATCCCTGTAAACCATTCAACTTCACAACATTTTGTTCGAGCTATGTCTACATGTCCACCTTGAGGTTATCAAGAGCTTGCCCGCCTCTTTTGAGGTGATCACTCAAAACTAAAAGAATTTTGAAGAGGAGGCCTACCAAATCCAAGTGTGTACTAAAATGGCTCCACTGTTGAAAACTTGAAATATTTCCATTCTTCTTCTAGAAATCAATCATGACATCATGTGACAATTTCAACCACAAATGATAGGACAGGGGCAAACACCATTTTCTGAGTTCAATATAGTGACAGGAGGAATTTGGAGAGCACTATCAGCAAGTGTGACTCCGTAAGTACAATAGTATTGGATCCCTGTTTTTTAAATCATTCGACTGTGAAACATTTGTCTGAGCACTGTCTTGACGTCCTCCATAAAGTTATCAAGATCCAAATGACCTCTGAACTGACAGCTGAAGCATGTAAAAGAGGAAAGCCTACGCAGTCCAATCAGATGCTAAAATAAGTTCACAATTCAAATCTTCTTAACTTTTTAGTCCTTTTGTACAAATCAATCATTTGACAATTTCAACAGAAAATCATTTTTTACCTGGCATAAACCATTCTACCAGTTTGTAACCGTGAAGGAAGGATTTGGAAAACCCTATCAGAAATTATAGCTTAATTGTGTAACTGTACTGGATCATATTTAACATTCTGTCATTTTTCAGTTTTCACCTAAGAGAAGCATACCGACAGGTGGGTGCTTATGTTTGATTTTTCAGCTCTGCTTCAATAATAGGAATTCCAAAAACCCAAAGTTAAAAGGAATTATTTAAAAATATTTATTAGTATGATGATTAACTAGTAGCCATTCTAAGCCATTAAGGACATGGTGTGCTGGTTAAAACTTGGTGGTCTTGTTGCCACCTAGGTTTAAAACCCCACTGAACCATTGAACTCGCAGGCTTTGTGCCCCTGTTTTAATGCTGTACTTGTGGGTTTAGACCATATGTGTTAATGCAGAATTTGTGCCCCTGTTTTAATGCTGTGCTCGTGGGTTTAGACCATATGTGTTAATGCAGGGGATGGGCTCCCCTGCATGTGGCCCCACAAGCTGGGCCCAGTTAATGCACAGATTCTTGAATAAAAATAGACTACTAGCCATTCTAGACTGATTCGTCTTCATTTGTACAATTGTTTCACACCATTCCCCTATCAAATCTCATAGGTGATAATGTGTTTCTCTTTTCAAAACCATAATTTAAGTTGATTCCCTGCATTACTTCTCTCAAGTACCCTTTGCTTCATCATCTTGCACGAGGAAATTTTATAGCAGTGTTTCCAAGCACTATTATACGCTTCTTCTGTATCTATCTTACAACCACATTGTCCATTCTCAATGAAGAGGGCATGGCATTACAAATAACAATATGCCTTTACTCCTGGAATAGTTCTCTTTGCATATTGGGCATGAATCTTCCAGATTGGTTATAGGTTTATATATTATATCATGTCACAACATTCAAAAGGCAATTGCAAAGCGTTTGGCAATGAGAGGAGACCATTCTGAGGGCATGTTTCTCTAGCTTTATCCAGAAAGAACAAAGGTAATAAGCAGCTGTTTGATATCTGTGGTTACTTCCAAGAGGGAATGGGTGCCTACTTTAGAAATTCTTCCATCAAACCTGCTTCACCTCTATTAGTTTTATTATCAAGATTCTATCTGAGATAATTTTATTTTATTCTGTTTGGTCTAACTCCAATTCAGTGTTGTCAAAGTATCGTCTCTGATAGTGAAGTCAAAGTCCTTTATGAGCATTGAATTGAAATGGTATGTGCAATGCAACCCAAGTACTGATTATACTGCTATTCTACTAAGGGCTGGCTACCTAAAACTGTGTAGTGGGAAATATGAAGAAACCTGCTCAATGCAAATGCTTCTACCAAGGTTATTACCAATAGTCCCCGCAAGAACACAGCCCATTCTTGAAATGATGAAAGCGATTGGGGTCCCTCACAATAATTTCACGTCCTACAGTCTTGGAAATGAGCTTGGTTGCACTATGGCAATCACCACAGACACGGAGGTTCTTTGAGATTTGTATTAATGTCCCTGGGTAGGTACTGATAAGTCCGAATGCAAGAGTTAGCTTAACACTGTGACCACAGAGGATTCTTAGCTTCTTCTCTTTATCTACATCATGGAGTACAAAGCTGGTATCAGGAACATACCCTGCCTCCTTTATCTGTTTAAACAAGCTCTCTAACTTATCATATATCTGTTTCGACTGTGGATGCCATGTGTCACAGACAAGAAATGTGTGAACCCTACTCTTAACCTCAATCCAGCTGCGTCCTGCCACTCTTTTCAGTCCCTTTTCTCTCATCACTTGTCTTACCTTCTCCACTTCTTCCCACCTACCAGCTGCAGCATAAATGTTTGATAGCAACACATAATTTCCAGGATTGGCAGGCTCTAATTCAAAAAGGTGTCTCGCTGCAAATTCTGCTATCTTTATATGCCCATGAATTCTGCAAGCACTAAGCAAAGCTCCATGCACAGAAGCAGCAGGTTCTATTGGCATCCTTGTGACAAGGCTCAGTGCTTCACCCAGGAAGCCAGCACGTCCAAGCAGGTCAACCATGCATGCATAATGCTCAACTCCTGGTGTAATACCATAATTTTGACTCATGCTGAAGAAGTATTCACGTCCTTTACTCACCATTCCTGCATGATTGAAGGCATACAGCAAAGAAAGCAAAGTAATGTGGTCAGGTTTCTTGCCTAATGTGATCATCTCATTAAACAGTTGAAGAGCGGTCTCCCCTTGCCCATGTAAAGCATACCCTTGAATCATGGCATTCCATAAGGCTAAATCTGTTTTAGGAGATTGATCAAACACTTGGCGTGCATTCTGTATCCTGCCACATTTTGAATACATGTCAACAAGTCCACAGCCCACAAAGACATTAAACTCATTTCCACTCTTAAACATGTACTGATGGATCTCTTTGCCTAGTTTCAGAGCCCCTGTATAGGCACAAGCTGGTAGCACACTGGCAACAGAAACACCATCAGGATTCACTCCTTCCAAACTCATTTTGCGAAAAAGCACCAACACTTCATCAAAATGCCCATTCTGTCCATAGCCTGCAAGAATAATATCAGGGAAAATTTTGGAAAATCTCTACACTTTGAAAAATATGAAATGATGTAGTTATAGGGTAACATTGAGGAGAACATATGATCTACTATTGTACTCATAACTCTGGCAATTTACTATGCACAAAATTTGGAGAATTTAACATCTCAATGTATATCTCATATAGAAATTAGGCTAATTTTTTTCTTGAATAACTTGAATCTGTAAACTAGTTATTTTTGTAATTTTTTGAAAATTTAACCTATTTTCAGAGAAAAAAGCCTATGTGATATTCCTTCAAGGGTATCCTATAAGATGAGATCTCATTGAGGCATTTTGTCAAACTACTATTGTGCAATCTCTTAACAACCACATTTGGTACAAGATGAGATTTCATAGAGACATTCTCTCAAATCATTTATGTCCAGTCTCTAAACTGCCTCATATGGCATGAGATGAGATTTTTCATCAAGCAATTTCTGTGCAGCCTCTCAACTACCACATTTGGCATGAGATGGAATCTCAATTGAGGCATTTTGTGAAACACTTCCTGTGCAGTCTCTAAACTACCACATTTGGACAGAGATAAGGTTTCTTTTCTATTTCTTTGGTTGGTATATTCTCTCTTTCCGGTAAACCTTTCAGTTTGGATGCCACAACCAAGGGGTTTCTATTCACCCCAAAGTTGCCTAGACAGAAATGTGAGCTGCAAGCAGTACCTCTGCATGCAAACTGCAGAATGTCAAATTTGAGATGCACCTAACTTTGTCTATTGAGGTACACCTTCTCAGAAATAGATGCAGTATATTTGAATGTACGGATCTGCAATAAAAACCCAATGATTTACATGATCTTATCTGGTTGACTCAAACAGTGTAGATGCCTGGGCAAAGATCAAAGAGCACACATAGTTTACACAACCACCACCTCTAGAGGCCCCTATGGAGATGCATAAGGTTGGGCTTAAACCCAAGAATTGACAGAAGCTCAACCCCGATATGTCAAGATGTCCTCATGGCTACTACACAGGAACTTCCTATAGAAATGGAGCCCTTGCTTACATTTGAGAACACCTCATTCACCACCACTTGCCCCAAAGACAGTGTGCACTTAAGACAAGATATCAAAGAGGGTTTTGAAACAATTCTCATGATTGTCTAAACTACCATAAGACAATATGTCCGAGTAATTTAGTCCAATAATTCTAATGCAGTCTCTAAACCACCACATTTGGCATGAGATAAGATATTGCTAAAACATTTGTCAAACAATCCCATTGTAGTCTGTAAACAATCACAATTGAATGAGATGTAATCTGACATTTATTGAAAAATTCTTGTACAGCCTCTAGATTAAATATCATTGAGGCATTTTGTCAAACCTAGCTTGAAACCTCCACTCGAGAAAGGCTACAAAGTTGTAAGAGCCTGTCTGAACATCCCAGTTAGAATTTTTTATGTACATTTATATTTACAAGTAAAAATATTTGAGTTAAACTACTACTTTTGGCATTAGTTGAACTCATGAGGCATGTTGTAAAACTAAACTACCACATTCAGCAAGATCTCACTGAGCTATTTGTCAAACAATTCTCGTGCAATTTCTAAAATGCCACATTTGGCATGAGACAAGGTCTAGTTGACATGTTTTTCAAACAATTATTATGGAATCTCTAAACTATCATATTTTGCATGACATAAGATAATTGTGTGCATTCTCAAAACTACCACATTTGGCATGAAACAAGATCTCATTGAGGCATTTTATCGCACAGTTCGTGCACAGTTTCTAAACTAACTTGACATTGCATGGATGGTTCTCCTGCAGTTCCTAAGCTACTACATTTGGTAAGAGATAAGATCAGAGTGAGATATAGTGTCAAATAATTCTCTCGCAGTCTCTAAACCATAGCAGCAAAATCTTTCTCAGGATTGACTTACCAAATCAAAAGATAAAGATTATTTCAATTAATCAGCATTTAATGAGGAAATTTTTGAGGAAAAAACTGCTGAAAATTTCATTAAAATAGATAAATATTAAAAAATTGTTGTGTTTTTAATTTCATGCCAAATAAAGTAAAAATGCTGCTTTTCCATCCAGAGCAGAATTAATTTATATTTTTTTCTTTCTAAAACGAAAGTGAATCTGTGGGTGGCAGCCCCCAATGGGGTCAAGGAGCAGCATGCCATTTTTCATAATTTTATCAGTTTTATCCAAGCTCCAAATCCTTCACAAAACGTGGGTGTCAAGGCCACAAAACAGTAATTAGGTCCTTACATAATGAGAATGGAGCAAATATCTGCTGAAGAATGAGGCCCTTTAGTGTGCCCCTTAATCCAATATTTGGTTACTTCAGCAAAATCCAATTCTGCAATCTAAAAATGAGATCTTGACAGAAAATTCTAAAAACAAGCATTTTACAGGTAAATTAAAAAAATGGATGAAAAACCACATCTTATTTGTGATTAGAACAGCCTGGGGAATCATGCCAGCAATCAGAGTTAAAAAGCAGAATCCTCCAGAACTGTGCCACTGATCAGAGGAAAAACTTGGATATCCCATTCAGATCAGATCACTGATTGGGCTGATCATGGTTTATTAAAGAGTTTTGCTACTATGCTTTAAACTGCCACATTCATTATAAGATGAGATGTTCATGAAGAATTCTGTCAAAAAAAATTGCAGCACCTAAACTATTACACTTGGCATGACATTAGACACCTCTGCATTTTTCTGAAATTGGCTTGACAGGAAATTTAATAAAGGTATTTCGTTTTATTTGCAGCATATAAATTATCACTTTTAGCAAAAATGAGACCTTGCTAAGTCGTTTTGCCAAAAAATTCTTGTGCAGTCTGTAAACTATCCGATTAGGCAATAGATGTGATTTGTCTGAGACATTTTATCAGACACTTATCGTGTACTTTCCATACTTCAGCCTTTGGCATGTTTGAATTTTTAACCAATTACCATGCATTCTCTAAATTACCAACATTTAGCATGAGGGGAAAAGGAATTTCGTACAATAATTCTCCTGCATTCTCTACACTAAAATGGGCATTTTTATCAAACAGTTATTGTGCAATCTATAAACTATCAGATTATGCAATGGATGTTATCTCATTCAGATAAATTGGCAAACAATTACTATGGATTATTTACACTACAACATTTGACATCAATTATGTACCTGAAATTATGGTATTCCATGAAACAAGATCTCTGTGAACCATTTTGTCAAATAGTTCTCGAGCAATCTCAATACACCCACATTTTGCATACATGTCCATGAGTGCATTCACAATAAAAATATCAGATTCAAGCCCTCTTTTCACAACATCATTATAGACCTTCTTGCCCTCCTGCAGATCCCCTACTCTCCCACAAGCCTTAAGCACCCGAGGAAATGTAAACTTATCAGGTGTAAATCCATCCCCTTTCATTCTGCAATACAGTGCTAAGGCCTCCCTGCACATCCCCTCTCTTGCATACCCTGCAATCATTGCATTCCATGAAAAAACAGTTTGATTCTTTCCCATTGCCTCAAAAACCAGGCGTGCATTTTCGATACTTCCACACTGCGCATACATGTTTACAAGCTTGGACCATAAAGATGGAGTTTGCTTGATTTTGTTGCTGAGCATGTGTTTATGGACTTGCTTTCCCAATGCCAAAGCTTTGTGTTTTGCACAAGCTTCTAGAAGTGAAGCATAGACATCTGAGTGTACTGGGATTTCCTGCCGATCCATAACAGACAGAATTTCCATGGCTTCTTTCAATTCATTATTTGTACAATTCCCTTCAACCTGCCCAATATATAATGACATTAGTCATAATTACCCACATACTTACAGTAATACTAGAATACTGATGTCAGTGACTTGTGTAAATGCGTACATATGCTACTTCTAAGGCAGGTTTGAAAACAATTTGCAGCCATAACCTAACTCATTAATTGAATTGGAAACAAAGTGCTTTTAAACTAGAATATTTAAACTTCAAAAACAAACAAACAAAGAATTTGAGTTATAACCTAGTTGAAATCCTAAATTGATCTCAACAATAATATAACTGTAGAAATGAGAACTTTAAAAGCAAAGAAGTGCTTGATAATGGGAGACTCTAGGTTTGGATAGAAAATAATATGTGGTATCAGAAATAGACTAGAAATCTAACAAAAAATTGTGGCTTGAGAGGGGTTGTTGTAAGAACAATTTCATAAAGGGCTAAAATAGATCAATAGTAGAGCACCCCCGTGTATCCTACTGGGCGGCTCTCGGATTAAATCTGGCTTGGTCTATGAAAAATAATATAATATCATAGTTCAGCTAGGAACCCAAAACAAAGAAGTTTGACTTAGAGAGGGCTTTTGGAAGAAGAATGAAAGGTAGCCTAAATAATGGGAGGCTCTAGGTTTGTATAGAAAATAATATGTGGTATCAGAACTCGACTAGAAATCTAACAAAAAATTGTGGCTTGAGAGGGGTTGTTGTAAGAACAATTTGATAAAGGGCTAAAATAGATCAATAGTAGAGCAACCCCGTGTATCCTAATGGGTGGCTCTCGGATTGAATCTGACTTGGTCTATGAAAAATAATATTATATCATAGTTCAGCTAGGAACCCAAAACAAAGAAGTTTGACTTAGAGAGGGCTTTTGGAAGAAGAATGAAAGGTAGCCTAGTTCTAGGTCACCCGTCATGCTAATGGAGGCCTCTGGTACATGAAAAATAACCTCAAGCAAAGAATCATATCTTGAGAAATTGCCTTAGAAGAACAATCTACAATTTGAACCACAAATTAGTCATCACTATCCAGCATGCTAATGGGAATTCGTAGTTTCTGAAACTTTGCCAATGTATAAAAATATCAAAAAGATAATTTAAGAAGCTCAAGCAAAGAATCATGGCTTGAGGAATTGCCCTAGAACAACAATCCACAATTTGAACCACAAATTAGTCATCACCAGCCAGCATGCTAATGGAAATTTGTAGATTCTCAAACTTTGCCAATGTATAAAAAATAACAAAAAGACAATTTAAGGACCTTCAGAAAATAATCATGGCTTGAGGAATTGCCTTAGAAGAACAATCCACAGTTTGAACCACAAATTAGTCATCACTATCCAGCATGCTAAGGGGAATTCGTAGGTTCTGAAACTTTGCCAGTATATTAAAAATAACAAAAAGACACTTTGCAAGCCTAAGCTAGTACATGAAATCCTCAGTAGAAGGTAGCTGCTATTAACAGTACCATAGCCATGCAGAATATATTTAAAGAACTTCAAATGCAAACAGGAAAATAATTACAATATTCTTCCGGGATCAATTGCGTTGTCTTATTGGATTCAGACATTTTGGGCCTAATTTTTCTTTTTTGAGCCTCTCTACTGAACTCGTCGAAAGGAAAGATCCACGAGCCTAATTTTAGTAGATTCATTTTTTAATCTCTCTACTGAACCCATCATTAGGGGAAAGAAAAGTCCAGTAGAGAGGATGGAAATGTCCCATCCCAATTAAATTACACAACTGATCACAGAGAAGATTGCAATTTGATGCACTGCAACAAAAACATTCTCAGAATATAGGGAAAATAATTATTTAAAACTTAAGAGCTAAACATTATTTAATAGGCAGACACAAACCCCTCCAATACTGAGCACGCTTAACTAAAGTAAACGAATAATCACATTTTGATGGATTCTACTTTATCCACCTTTACAAATACACTGTTAAAATCGTTCTTGTTGTTATAGCATCGCAATGAACTCTGTTTTCTTCTCTGTCCATCAAAACCTGTAAGTGGAACTGCTTTGCCACTTGTGGGAATTGTAGAGCAGACATCTTCATCATGTAACGAGCAATGTGTTATGAATTTGCAACGACTAGCCTGGTGCAGTGCAACGCTTGGTGTTGGAGGCAACAACAATGTCATGCTTAGAAGTGCAAAACTTTTAAAATGGGTAAGATTAGCTTTTCTGTGAGAAAATGCACCGGATCAGGTGTCCAACAAGGCTTATATTGTTTGTGTGGCCTGTAAGTTCATGAGCAGTTTTTTATAAACTATTTTTCTGGCCGTTCAATAATTCATATTATCCTGGTTATACATCAAGTTTTATCTCGTCTTAATCTGAGATATCCTCGGGCATATTTATATCCAATTAAAAGCTGCCGCTTGCCCGTAAAACAAAACAAAACCAAAAATGTTGCAAACCAAAGTGGAATTGAGATCAAAACATTTAAGACAATAAATCCCAAATCAAATAGTCTTTGAACACAAGTCTAATGGCTTGTCAAAAGCTTTAATTTTATTATATATATTTTTAATGAATAAGTGTTTGTATTATCATTTATAAAATAATGTTACATATTATCTCTTATTAATTCTAGTAGTCAGGATTGGAAGTGTCTTAATGTTGGTATGTTGGTTATAGGGGCTTGTCCTATTGATCGTCGTGTTCATGAGAATGGTGTTCAAATCAAGCTGATCCAGGTCGATAGGCTCTTGATTCCCCCATATGAGAAAAAAAAAATGTTAACACATGTTTTCCAAGAAAAAGTGGGAGGGAAAAAGTAACACCCCTAAAGTTCATATGGGGGCTAAAGTTTGGAGCATAGAAACATAAAAAAGACCACTAGGTGACAAGAGCAATAGTAGAATAGGGAAGAGGAGGATCCTAGTCATCCAACTTGTCCCATACATTAGTAGGGTCTGAAATGTCCGTAGGAGGGTCTCATCCATCATTATCCTTATCTTTATCTTCTTATATTATTCTTGGATTACATATTTTCAATTCCTTTATTAGGTTGAAAATTGTAAGTGCAAAATTGACCTAGTAATATTACTTGTGGTTGTTCCAGATTTGGTTTGTTGAACATTGGTTAGGTTCTAGTTGGGTCATGTTTATCTTTATAGGGAACTGCTGCTAAAGATTTTACTTCATGACTTCGATGTTTTTTCTTTAGAGGTGCTCATCTCCTTTGGGGTTGATCATTATATTACAGTTGTTGAGTACTATGCCTTTGGGGTTGTTCTTAGTATTGTTGTTATTTATTTGCCTTTGGGGATAATCATTATATTGTTGTTGTGTTGTTGCCCTTGGGGCTAATCATTGTACTAATGTTGTGTTGTTGCCCTTGGGCTGATTATTGTTTTGTTGTTGTGGTTCTCTTTCCATGTGTAGCTCCTTTGCGGATTGCTATTCTTTTTATTGTAATGAGCTTTTCAATATGTAAAAAAAGCACAAAATTGACCCATTTTCAAATTCCAAACTTAATGTCAAGCCGAAACCAACTTAATTCCAACTAGTCATTATGCATCAGTTTTCATGCGAGAAGATTCAAATTGTATGCCTAGGACATATATATAAAAAATCACCCTAACCCTTAGGCAATCTGCAACTATCACTTATCATCCAAGATCACCTCTTATCATTTGAAATCATTCATACCCTTGTCCTAACACTATTCAACATAGTTATTTCAAATGGATCAATCCATTTATCGAGAAATTTTAGAACCCTAGTTCTTCCACTATGTCTTATGATCCATTACACTTTGTTCAAGTTTCAAGCATTTAAATTATCATAGCCACATCATTATCAATTGCATTTCTTGCTTGTTGTCTTCTAACTTATCAAATTTTTTTGAATTGATCAATAGGGCTTGACTATAATTAAGGAATTTGTTAGGATTTCTCATTGCCATGGCAAGTTTTGATGGTGTTCTTCAACATCACCAAGTCTTATCATTATAGGTTGCAAACATAGGCAAAACTTTATTGCAAGTATTAAAATCTTAAGAATCACATGGTTAGATACACACTAAAATTTTACAACTATTGTTGGTGCCAAATAATGTCACTCCCTAGTTTTGATGCATTTATAATCATTTGAAATATTTAGGCAAAGAAACAAGAATTATTTTCTCATTTATTTGAAGGTTGTAAGTGATAATTGTATTTTAGGCACCAAAAAGACATTTGTAATCAAGCACAAGTGACAAATGTGCATTAAATTGCCTTTTAATACAACACTCTAATTATAATACATATAGAGAGGAGTACAAAAAGAAGGAATGAATGTGATAAATAGTTAAGTTGTTGGTCACAACTAGTTTATTCTAGTTTTGCTTATGTTTGAGTATTTGTATGTTGTTGGATAGAAGAATAAAAAAATGGAATATATAGAATCATTCATGTTAAAACACGAAAAGTGTCTAATCAAGTTTTCATAATGAAGAAAGGGAATACTCGAAAAACAAAAATGTCCTACTTCAAAAGAATTGAACGAGAAGCCGTATGAGGTGAAATTCTCATGTACGGTTTTGTATAGTGGCAGTAAAGGTAACTTATCTGTCAACTTTTCCACTATCACCCCTAAAAAACCAAACTCTGCCTTACGCAAAGTCGCCAGAGTACGATTAACCTCTAAATATGAAATCACTGCTTATATACTTGGTATTGACCATAATTTACAAGAACATTCTGTAGTATTAGTAAGAGGTGGAAGAGTTAAAGATTTTCCTGGTGTTAATTATCACATAATTCTGCTTAATATGAAAAGGGAGTAGGATAGAATGATTCTGCTACTGCCAGTTACTCCAGCTCTGTTTGATCAACTTAATTCATTTTCTTTTTTTGCTTTCTTTTCACTGAACAGAAATGAAAGAATTTTGCATATTTCAATTTCATAATAGCTTCCGCAAGGAATCCTGTCTCTCTATTGCAACAATTGGATATACGGATCATGGGGAAGTTAATTTCATTTGAGCAAATAATTGTAATGGCTCTCGCTTCCACAGGTGACTTTATCGCTAGAATACATTCATGTCGTTTTAAGAAGAAGATCAAGGAGTATCATTCATTATAAATGCAACTTATCCAAAATATTATACTGTTTCTTTCTCTATTTTGTTTTAATATTATTTATATCGTGTATTTACAATAGTATAGCGAATATAAGTTATGCTATGAACTTAATGACTTCTATAGCACTTTGAATGTGAACGACCGAAGTGTTATTCCTCTTATGAATAAAAAGGAATCGATGAATAGTGGAATATTCTCTTGATCAAATAGTCACTATGTTACTATTCCTATTTTGTTTTACAAGAAAGAAAGGATAGCAAGCAGGGTTGACTTAAATTATTTTCCTTAAAATGAAAAAGGCATATGGAAAAAGTGAATCCATTTATTTATAGCGTACAGTTCTTTTTTACTATGCTTGGCTGTAGCAAAAGCTTTTTTCGTTCTAAAGACCGATAGAGATAATGTAAGGTTATCTAATTAGAATCATTGTGAAATTCATTCATCTCATACTTAGTAATAGACTATTACGTACGATAATTTGTGAAATTACAATTGGTATTCATTTTACTTATGGCTTGTTCAATCAATTGGGGGGGATTGAATTTTTCACTTTTTTTTTTAGAAAATATAAAAAATATCTTTTTATCGTCTATTCCCTCCATGTTTTTTCACAACATTAACAATTGTTAGATATTCAATTATAAATTGGTATCTATTTATTTAAATTATTTTTTCTTTCTGTTCCTAGAGAAAAAATGAGGTAATTGCCTGACAAAAATACGTATCAATCATTGTTTTTTTTTTCATTGATTCCTTCCATGCTTACTATAATTAGTTATTTTGGTTTTTTATTAGCTTTACTTATTTTCACCTTAGTCCTATTCATTGGGTTAAGCAGTATACGACTTATTTGAAATAAAATAAAACCCTAAATAGGAATTGAGATTCTGAGTCAATTTGAGGTACTATATAGATTAGCTATGAATCCTTACCTATTCTTTTTTAATAAATAAAAATATGATTGAAGTTTTGTTATCCGGAATTGTGTTAGGTCTAATTCCTATAACTTTGGCTGGATTATTTGTAACTGCATATTTACAGTACCGACGCAGTGATCAATTGGATATTTGATTTAGGACCATATTATGGTATGAACGGGAAAAGCATACTTATCCAATGCAGTTTCAGATTCTAAATCCACATTCAGGATAATTTCATCATAAACAATTTCATCAGAGTAACCCTGTCCAGGCTTAGTTATTGATAGAGTAAATTGATCCGTTATTTTAAGAAATCGGAAATCATCGTTTAATCTTAATTGTTCTTTATTTTGATCACATGATGAAGAAGATCTTGAAAAATTCTGATTCATAAATCGAATAGAATTAAATTGATTTATATCTTTTCTAATGTTCGATTCGGGATCTGATAAAATATCATAGTTTACAGAAGGATTCTTAAGAAATGTTTTCACCTTCCATAGATCAGCTATTCTATTTTTTTCTAATCCCCTGAAATATTGAAAAGCATCTTGTCGCCTTTTCAACAATTTGAAATTTTCACCAGGTTTCTTTGTATAATTAATACTTATACATGATTCATCTATTGACAAATCATCAAATAATCCTTTCAAAAATTTTGACTCTGAGAAGGAATAAGATTCTTTTGTTCGATCTGATTCTTTTTGTTCAATTTCTTCTTGTTGCATTGGATTTTGATTTTCCAATTTATCCATTGCTCTTTTTATAGCTTGGATTTCTTCTTTATAGCCTTCGATTTCTTTAACTCTTTTTTTCCTCTTTGCAATTATGTATTGTTATGATTTTGAAGAGAAATCCAATTCTTCTGTTTGAACTAAATTCTTTTCATCCAATTCTTCTGTTTGAACTAAATTCTTTTCTAGTTGCTCAATTTTGCTTTCTAGTGCCTCAATATCAATAACTGAGTTTTTAATAAGTACAGATTTCCTCCGTTCATCAAGGTTTTCAAGTTGTTCCCAAGATGAATCAATCTCCCATTCAATGTTATTCAATGTTACTAGGTTTAAATTCACCGCATTGAGTATTAGTTCAAGACACATAAGTGCTTTAACCATGTTTCAACTTGTTACTAGTCCGTAAATACCAATAGAGAATAAATAAGCACCTAAAATAAGTGCATGTTCGAGCATAATAGAGGAACTCCTCATACCTTAACCTCTTCAGATACAAACAAAAGTTATAATAAGTTTCTACTTTTCCATTATCGAAAGAACTTCTATTGATTTGTTTTGAATATGATAAATCAAGGTGAGAAAAGATAATATTTATATAATTGTATTAATCATCCATAAGATGGAGATTCGAATCTTTTATGCACCTAAAAATTCATTTCGACCAATTGAACTTTCTCAAATTGTTTCTTCTTAAGAACCAGAAATATCTGTGCTAAAATGACAGATGCTAAGAATAATAAAAGACCTTGAACATGTAAAGGATCTTGAAGTACTATTTCTGCATTTTCCTGACCAAATCCACCTACATTAGGGTTATTCGTTAATGACTGATCCGCCTTGATGAATTCGCCTTCTGAAACAAGAAGTTCCGGTCCCGAAGGTACAAAGTCAACCACTTGTCGACCGTTTGTTCCGGGAGGAATAGCTTCTCATCATATTGCAGCAGGTATATTGGGTATATTAGCAGGTCTATTCCATCTCAATGTTCATCCTCCCCAACGTTTATACAAAGGTTTACGTATGGGGAATATTGAAACTGTCCTCTCCAGCAGTATTGCTACTGTGTTTTTTGCAGCTTTCATTGTGGCCGGAACAATGTGGTATGGTTCCGCAACCACTTCGATTGAATTATTTGGTCCTACTCGTTACCAGTGGGATCAGGGATACTTCCAACAAGAAATAGATCGGCGGGTTCGTGCCGGTCTGGCTGAAAATCTAAGTCTATTAGAAGCTTGGTCAAAAATTCCTGAAAAACTTGCTTTTTATGATTACATTGGGAATAATCCAGCTAAAGGGGGGTTATTCAGGGCGAGTGCAATGGACAATGGAGATGGAATTGTTGTTGGTTGGTTAGGACACCCTATTTTCAAAGATAAAAAGGGACATGAGCTTTTTGTACGTCATATGCCTACCTTTTTCGAAACATTTCCAGTCGTTCTAGTAGATGAAGAAGGAATTGTGAAAGCCGATGTTCCTTTTAGGAGAGCAGAATCCAAATATAGTGTGGAACAAGTAGGTGTAACTGTTGAGTTCTATGGTGGTGAACTTGATGGAATTAGTTTTGGTGATCCTGCTATAGTAAAAAAATATGCCTGGTTTGACGACGGATACCCAATATTCTGGAGATCCCTTGGCTTTCCCCGAACCCATACGTATTTCTACAGGTCTCATTCTAATAGGTTTGTCGGGAAATATACGTATCCATATTTTTGCACCGTGACGGGCATAACGAGTAATTGCTCGTCGTCCTACTTCTATCTGCCCAGATGTGATCCAAACAGGTTCCAATGCCTGAAGAGAAAATCTACCAAAACAAATGCGATTTCCCCAAGAAGATACTCCCTTGATTCTTCCCCTATGTTGGTGACGAAATTTTGTTCTTTTTGGGTTCTAGTCGATGGTTGTCTAATACTATTTGAATCCCATCTCTATTTCAGAACCGGATATGAAAGTTTCTTCTCATCCGACTCCTTGTGAAGAATCTATGGCCAAATTCGATAATAAATATTGAGATCCTCTGTTATATAGGAATAAATTTGTATTTACTCATTACACATATCATATACATATAATATGAGGATACAAATACCTCTTTTATTATATATCGGTACTGCTCAATAAGTATCTTACAGGCGAATATTTACTCTTTCAATATTTGGGGTCGACTTATGGACTCCAATGAAATTAATTCTCTACTGGTTTATTTCGCCATCCTTTCTAATGAATGATTAAGATTGCTATACGATCTTATGCAGTCACAGGTTCCATCGTTTCCATAGCTTTCAAATGGCTGCTTAGGTTTACCCTTTGCAATGGAGCTCTTATTTATATATATATTTCTTACAAGAATCAATTTTCTTAGTTTCCATTGATCCGAAGCTTTTTTTTTTTCGCTTATAAACTGACTGAATATAAATAATCAGGATAATTCTTATGCTTTATCACACTGCTCTTTGGGGGTTATTTATGAACCATACAATACTGTAAGAAAGAAGATTTCATTTTTTCTTTTTCTCCTTCCTCCCCTTTTTCTTTTCTTGCATTACCAAAGACTCTTTTTCGCTTTACGAGAGATATAGGTTTATCTTTTCGTCTAAAAAAGTCTTTCGTTGATTTGATAGAACTATCTATATTTAAATAACTAGCTTATTGGCTCTTAGTAATTAATATAAAACAAATATACCAGAGACCAATTTGTTTTTATTTCGAGTTCTCTATCATTTTAGAAAAGAAGGCAAAAGCTTGATCTCAACGAGTCGCACACTAAGCATAGCACTGCTCCAAGATATTTAATTCTTTTAATTTGATCTTATAGAATTTAAGATTTATAATTGGTCAGATTATAGAAGGATATTGCTCATCTTAAACAAAGATCCAAATTTTGATCCCCAATACTCCATAGACGGTTTGAACCGCATAATAACAATAATCAATTTTAGCTCGAAGGGTCTGTAGGGGCACTCTACCTTGCATAGCCGATTCTTTACGAGCTCTCTCAATTCCGTTAAGACGACCTTTAATTTGTATTTTAATACCTTCTACATCTGCCTTTTCAGCCAGTTCAATAGCTTTTTTCATTATTTTTCTTATTTCAACTCTCTCCTTTAGTTGTAGAGCAATATATTCCGCAAGAATTTTGGGTTCTCTATAAGGTTTCTCCACTTTTTCTATATAAATGATAAGTTCTCTGTTTACAGAATCAAGCATACTTGGTACAAGCATATTTTGTACTTCCTTTCTTAATTGCTTAATTTCTTCTTCTTCATCTTTTTCTTTACCCTTTTCTTTCTTTTTTTCTTGGCCCTGTTTTTCGATAAACAAGTTGACAAATGCAATATATATATTTACCGAAATCAAATCGGTCTGTTTGAGAATCTCTATATGTGTAATTCCTCCATAACCAGAATTTATTGAACCTTTGATATGTTTTACATAATTTTGAATGCAATTATATATTCTCTCATCTTCTCGTAGATCTTCGGAATAATCCCTTTCTTCAAACCAAGGGGAACAATGGTTTTGAGTAAAACCAAGTCTAAAACCAAGTGGATTTATTTTGTTTCCCATACATATTTTTTTTAGTATATTTGCGACATATCTAGTCTTGAAAAAATTAAAATATTGGTTTAAAAATTGTTGTTGTGGTTTACTCAAAGAAGAAGAAGAATTTTCTCATTTTGGTTCTGGTATTCTAGTAGAATACGTGAAAAAACAAGATCACTACCAGTGTTATCAGATGATACAGGATTACCTAGATCAGATGATACAGGAGGACGTGGATCAGATGATAGAGGATTAGGTATAGGATCAGACGGATATGTTCTTAGAGGATATCATGTATTCGTATGAGATGGATGAGGCACAGGATTACCTGGATCAACTGATGGATGATCAGACGAATCAAATGATAGAGGATGTGCTGAATCAAACGATAGTGTCAGATAAAAAAGGATCGGATGAAAAATGATCAGATGATAGAGGATGAGATAATACAGATGAAGGATGAGATAATACAGATGGAGGATGAGATAATACAGAGTTACCTCGAGCATCTGATACAGGATGATCTAGTCAATAGTAGAAATTACTTGGAGCATTTGATACAGGATGATCTAGTCAATAGTAGAAATTACCTGGAGCATCTGATACAGGATGATCTAGTCAATAGTAGAAATTACCTGGAGCATCTGATACAGGATGATCTAGTCAATAGTAGAAATAGTGTGCAGTTTTTCCAGTGTTATGATATCCTGGGTCATATTGATTATGATTATTGACTCTATATTACAAATAGTGAGTTTTTTCTCCAAATGGAGAATCTCTACCTTCATCACAAGAAGAATGAAAAAGATTGTGACAACAGTTTATTTTCATCTAAGAGTATTTATTTCTATTTACTAGAGATAATGAAAGAGTTTTCCATATTAGCACTAGATAGCAAAGAAAAATTTTGTAAGAAAAAAGAGACTTATATAGAAGATACTGAAGATATTGAAGATACTGAAGATATTGAAGATATTGAAGATACTGAGGATATTGAGGAAGAATTTCCTTTAAGTTATCACTCTTTAACTAAAGAAGAAAAAGAGTATGTCGACGCTAACGTAAAACTAATAAAGAGTACACTTAATCTAGGAAAGGAAGAATTTATAGAAACAGAAGAACAATCTTATGAAGATTATAACACTTCCTATAAAAAAGAAACAGGTTTATCCGACGCTATTCAAACAGGCATAGGTGAAATAAATGGTATACCTGTCGCACTCAGAGTTATGGATTTTCAATTCATGGGAGGCAGTATGGGCTCGGTAGTGGGTGAAAAAATAACCCATTTAATAGAGTATGCTACTGATAATCTTCTTCCATTAATTCTCGTATGTGCTTCTGGCGGAGCGCGCATGCAAGAAGGAAGTTTTAGCTTAATGCAAATGAATAAAATAGCTGTTGTGTTGCATACATATCAAAAAGAGGATAATTTACTATATATTTCAGTTCTTACATCTCCTACAACTGGTGGAGTCACTGCTAGTTTTGGTATGTTGGCTAATGTCACGATTGTCGAGCCTAATGCATACATTGCATTTGCAGGTAAAAAATCGGTCACCGACACAAATAACATGAAGAAATGTAACCAACGTTTATTGGAAAAAGCAACCCCAAAAATTTGCGACCAGAAACGGTTCGTAGTGACCATAGATTAAGTCTCTTCGGCTTGAGTTGGGTTAAAAGCACATAATGTATTTGCACCATCACCGTCTTCAAATAAAGTATTTTCCACGTAGCACCATGAATAGCACATAGAAGAGCAGCACCCAATACTCCAGCAACTCCCATCATATGAAATGGATTCAAGGTCCAATTATGAAAACCTTGAAAAAAGAGGATAAATCGGAAAATAGCTGCTACGCCAAAACTAGGCGCAAAAAACCAACTAGACTGACCTAATGGATAGATCAAGAATACGGAAACAAAAACAACAATCGGAGCAGAGAACGCAATTGCATTATAAGGTCGTAATTGTACAGATCGAGCAAGTTCAAATTGGCGTAACATGAAGCCTATTAGACCAAAAGCACCATGAAGAGCAACGAAAGTCCATAGACCACCTAATTGACACCAACGAGTAAAATCTCCTTGTGCTTCAGGACCCCATAATAGCAACAAAGAATGTGCTAAACTATTAGCAGGCGTAGAAACTGCAGCAGTTAAAAAATTACAACCTTCCAAATAGGAGCTAGCCAATCCGTGAGTATACCACAAAGTCACAAAAGTTGTACCCGTGAACCATCCACCTAGCTTTTTTTTCTTTATCTTGCTACTAATAAGACAAGGAATAGTATAAGATTAGGCATAATATACTTCACTTTCATAATTTTCATTGAAGAATAATAATTTCAATTATTAATACCTAATTGAAATTTCAATTACTAGAATATTCTTACTTTTTTCTCTTAATTATTTTGTATTAAAATACAGTAAAAAAAATGAGAAGTAAGTGAACCTAACCCATTAACTTATTAATATATCAATTATTCTGATATTGAAAATTGAGGCAGATTTTGAAAGTGAACCTTTCAATTCAATCACTTTAAATGATTCAAATAATTGAATATTTGCTTGTTAATTGGATATTCTGTCGAATGATTTTTTTCTTTCCGAAAAAATGGATATATAAGTCTGAATTCTAGATGGAATTTTTTTCCTTTTATCTTTAATATCTAATTCGATTATGATGTACCAAACATTCTTATATTAATGTACTAGACATTTTACTTTGGTCGTTCTACCGGTGGAAAATAGATAGGAATTCAGATATAAAAAAAGATACTTAAACGTAGCGATGGAATGATAATACGATCTGATGACAATGCAACAGTTGTCATTGATCAGAAAGGAAATCCAAGAGGAACTCGAGTTTTTGGTTCAGTTACTGAGGAATTAAGAGAATTGAATTTCACCAAAATAATTTCATTGTCTCCTGAAGTATTATAATTATACACTATGTAGAAGTAAATGTCAGGCATATTCCTAAAAAAAGATAAACATGTCTTTATATTGAGCTTGTAAATTCCTAAGAATTAGTTCGTCATGGGTAACGATACTATTGCTAATCTAATGACTTATATAAGAAATGCTGACATGGTAAAAAAAAAATAGTTCGAGTGGCAGCTACTACTATTACCGAGAACATCACAAGGATTCTTCTAGGAGAAGGTTTTATAGAACATGTTAGGGAACATCGAGAAGGTAAAAAATCTTTTTTTGTTTTAACTTCAAAATCTAGGGGAAGGACGCAAAAGAGATATATAACCGCTTCAAAGCGCATTAGCAAACCTGGTCTGAGAATCTATTCTAATGCTCGAGAGATTCCTAAAGTTTTAGGTGGAATGGGAATTGCAATCCTTTCTACTTCGCAAGGAATAATGACTGATCGAGAAGCCCGACAAAAAAAAATAGGAGGGGAATTATTATGTATTTTATGGTAACTCCAAAACAAAAAGTAAATAGCTGAAGAGCCTTGTATTTTTGCCTCCAATATTGGAATGCCGCCAAAATAATATTGACAAAAGAGTTTCTTCATGATATTCATGAATACTGAATATTATTCAGTGTCAGCAATTTGGCTGACAAAAAAAAGCTATTTAATAAATATTCAATTTATAAAAAAAAAGAAACAAATTCTTTATTTTTTGTTATGTTAAATGTCTTTTATTTAAACATAATGAAATTTTTTTCCTCTTTTAGAAATCAATGTAATAGTTAATAACTTTCCCTACTTTTCAAATTGAAATCACTGCAAAAAATATTCCTAAAATCTTTACTATGTTCAGTAGCTTTTCAATGGCTTCTCTTGCATTGCCAGGAATGAGTGGTTTTGTAGCAGAATTTATGATATTTTTGGGAATAATTACTAATCATAAATATTCTTCGACCTTTCGGATCATTATTACTGCAATAGTGGCAATTGGAATGATATTAACTCCCATTTATTTGTTATCTATGTTACGTCGAATGTTCTATGGATATAAGGTTTCGAATGTCCCAAAACCTTATTTTAAGGATTCGGGACCACGCGAACTTTTTATTTTGATCTGTCTCTTTCTACCAATCATAGGTATTGGTCTTTATCCCGATCTAGTTCTATTTTTACATAATGCTAAGGTAGAAGCTACTTTATCTCAATCTTTCTATTAATCGTAATCATTTTTTTTGAGCTTTTAGATGAATTGGAAACTATCTAATAGGCCTAGTTATACCCTTTTCTTTATGAGATATAAATAGAATGAAATAGAGAAAATTGCTCTCTAGTTCGAGTTATTTCAAGTAGTTATTACTCTACGACACCCTTTGAAATAACTTGGACGAACTCTCTATTAATTCAATACCATAGAATCACTGATGATTATTCTAAACAACTAATAATAGATAGAGTAGAATAAGGCTTTTTCATACTTATAAAAGTATACATGCCAGGAACCAGATTTGAACTGGTGACACAAGGATTTTCAGTCCTTTGCTCTACCAACTGAGCTATCCCGACTGTTCCCCTATGCATCATACTAGCACAGTAACCAAACTCCTGTCAACTAAAAACAAAAAGGTAAAAGACAACATTTGAAAGAGTAGAAGCAACGATGCAAATAAAAACATACATATATGTTATATACAGTTATATACATACACATTTACAAAGATGTATATATACAGAAGTAGACACAAATTGATCATACAATTCAAATTTATTATGTGATAAAGTTTTCTTATGTTCTTATTAAGACATCTAACAAATAATAAAAAAAAAGAACCTAATTGACACCAACGAGTTAAATCTCCTTGTGCTTCAGGACCCCATAGTAGCAACAAAGAATGTGCTAAACTATTAGCAGGCGTAGAAACTGCAGCAGTTAAAAAATTACAACCTTCCAAATAGGAGCTAGCCAATCCGTGAGTATACCACAAAGTCACAAAAGTTGTACTCGTGAACCATCCACCTAGCGCAAAATAAGCACAAGGAAAAAGCAATAGACCGGACCAACCCACAAAGACAAAATGGTCTCTGCGTAGCCAGTCATCCATAATATCAAATAAAGTTTGTTCCTCTTTGGAAGACTTTCCAAGGGCTATAGTCATAGTGATCCTCCTATTTAACTATTCCAACCTTTTCCGAGCACCCTATCTGATAGAATCAAAGGGTATACGCTGATTTGTATATTTATGGACAATTTTTCATCCATCATCCCTTTCAACAAATCAGGTTCCGAAGATTCCTTATTGGCACAGATTTTATTCTGTTAAACTCAACTAATACAATATAAGTAAATGCATGATAACCCGAAGTTGTTTCTATTCAATTTTTTTCTTATCCTAAAATTATCTTCTGAATGTAATAAATAGAAACAGAACAATTGCCAGAAAAGCAAGTTAGCTTTTCTTCCTCCCTGCTCTTCACTAGAGACTGTTCACAAAATCAATTCTATTGAATATTATTACGTCTTGAACCTTACTCATAGTATTAAAAAAATAGATTGAATCTACAAAAATAGGAATAAGAGAAACTAGATTGATTTTTTCTAGAGTAAGAAATTTTTTTGAATAGCTTTCATTTTTAGGTTATTACGTTCCGGTAGTTTGATCGTGTAATTACTTTTATCTAAGGATTTTTGGAATTATGGGTGTGCGACTTGTTAAAATTGATCTCTATTCTAGTACAGAAAATCGGTCTGTTGTCTTCATAAAATAAAAACGGTCCTTCTACCTCATTAGATGTTGCTCTAATAGTTAATATCTGGAGCACGAGGTAATATATTCAAGAAAATCTGAACTATGGTTTATGCCTGTTTTTGAGACCTCGTGACCAAGCTTCTCAATAATTGGAAAAAACTATGATAATAAATTCAGGGATCTCTCTTCCTTTTTATACTGATGCTGACTAAAGAATGAGATAGTATTTCATTTTCTTTAGTTAGTCTATTTCATTAAGTAAGTAAGAATGAAATGGAAAGGTTATAACCCATAAAACCTTTCGAGTATTCAAAAAATCATCGGGGTGAAATGAAAATCTTAGGTTTAGATTTATTCATCTATTGAGATCTCGACAAGATAATTCCTATTGATCATCCATACTAATTGTTTTCTAGGTGATTTATATCACGAATAGGATAAAAGATCGTTCAAAAGGCCTATAGCGATTTATTTTGCATAACAATGAGCCAACTTGAAATTTGAGCATTATCACTATCAAGTTTATTTTCCTCCTTATTGTAGGAAATCATGGATTATTGTGAATCCTCTTCCTTCATACAAAGATATGAAATATCAAATATTTTTGTATTTTACAAACCAAATACTTTGTTCAAAAAAGTATTTGGGTGTTCTTGTTTAAGCCGTATGAAAGGAAATTTTCATATACAGTTTTTAGAGGGGGAATTTGAGTTTACCTATCTCAATAAAGTATACGATTGGTTCGAAGAGCGTCTCAAGATTCAGGCGATAGATAATAAATCTCTATTTTCCCTTTCTCCCTTGAGCAAACGTTGTTTGAACTTATCATCCTGTGTTTTTTCATGGAACCAACGTTCACTTATCACCAATTGGGAATATGTTAATACACGTCTCAATCAGATACCAATTTCTTGAAAGTGTTTGAAAGTTTCAAATTTTCTTTTTCTTTCATTTTAATGTTAAAAGGCAAATCATCATCATTACTCTTAATTTTCGTTTCTAAGACAATTTTTCTCACCTTTTTCCGCTTTAGAATAGCCTTTAACCTTTTTTTAATACTGTATTTTAGCTCTCTTGTTGAAGAATAAGTAAGATAAATAGTCTTCACGAGTTCTTTAGATTAGATTAGATGTAACTTTGTGCAAGTCTAGTTTCTCTTATTCCTATTTTTGTAGATTCAATCTATTTTTTAATACTGTATTTTAGCTCTCTTGTTGAAGAATAAGTAAGATAAATAGTCTTCACGAGTTCTTTAGATTAGATTAGATGTAACTTTGTGCAAGTCTAGTTTCTCTTATTCCTATTTTTGTAGATTCAATCTAGTGTTTTTTCACGATTTTTTGTGCAAGTCTAGTTTCTCTTATTCCTATTTTGTAGATTCAATCTATTTTTTTTATTCAATGAAACATGAATAATCGGTGATTGGAGCATACCACATACAAAAATGTTTTAAGAGTAAAAAGCTCTTCTTTACTTTCTTTCAAAAAAAAAAAGCACTCTTAGTTCAGTTTGGTAGAACGCAGGTCTCCAAAACCTGATGTCGTAGGTTCAAATCCTACAGAGCGTGATCCTTCTTTTTTGCTCTTAGTTCAGTTTGGTAGAATGCAGGTCTCCAAAACCTGATGTCGTAGGTTCAAATCCTACAGAGCGAGATCCTTCTTTTTTTTTTTTTATACACTATGTAGAAGTAATGTCAGGCATATTCCTAAAAAAAGATAAACATGTCTTTATATTGAGCTTGTAAATTCCTAAGAATTAGTTCATCATGGGTAACGATACTATTGCTAATCTAATGACTTATATAAGAAATGCTGACATGGTAAAAAAAAAAATAGTTCGAGTGGCAGCTACTACTATTACCGAGAACATCACAAGGATTCTTCTAGGAGAAGGTTTTATAGAACATGTTAGGGAACATCGAGAAGGTAAAAAATCTTTTTTTGTTTTAACTTCAAAATCTATCCAAAAAAACATGTTTGGATTTTATCCAGGTCTAACACAAATCTGAATCATAAAAATGATCGAATCTTAAATAACCAAGGAACAATAAGTTGGGAAAGTCCTTCGGAGAAGGAATTGAATAACATTGAATGGGAGATTGATTCATCTTGGGAACAACTTGAAAACCTTGATGAACGGAGGAAATCGGTACTTATTAAAAACTCAGTTATTGATATTGAGGCACTAGAAAGCAAAATTGAGCAACTAGAAAAGAATTTAGTTCAAACAGAAGAATTGGATGAAAAGAATTTAGTTCAAATAGAAGAATTGGATTTCTCTTCAAAATCAGAACAATACATAATTACAGAGAGGAAAAAAAGAGTTAAAGAAATCGAAGGCTATAAAGAAGAAATCCAAGCTATAAAAAGAGAAATGGATAAATTGGAAAAGCAAAATCCAATGCAACAAGAACAAAAAATAGAAACAAGTCTATAAATTGTCTAAAATAGAAGAAAATTTGGAATGCATATACAAATTCTCATTCTTACTCATTCTTTAAATAAATATCAAAGATATGTTCTCTCTAAATAGAAACAACATATTCTAATCAATACCTAATAGCCCGAACTCCAACTGCAATGGAGTTGATATTGACTAATACGGAATGCCTGACACTAGTTCCTGTTAATTCATTAATATAGGAAAATCCTTTTTTTTGTCAATTAAAGGGATTATTCCCCTTATTCTGTAAAAAAAAGGAGGAGCCGTATGAGGTGAAATTCTCATGTATGGTTTTGAAGCGGAGATCATTTCAATTGAATGAATGACCGTAACGAATGTCAGCTCAATCCGAAGGGGAATACGCGGAAGCTTTACAAAATTATTATGAAGCCATGCGACCAGAAATTGACCCCTATGACCGAAGTTATATCAATAACTGTTTGAACTAAATTCTTTTCATCCAATTCTTCTGTTTGAACTAAATTCTTTTCTAGTTGCTCAATTTTGCTTTCTAGTGCCTCAATATCAATAACTGAGTTTTTAATAAGTACCGATTTCCTCCGTTCATCAAGGTTTTCAAGTTGTTCCCAAGATGAATCAATCTCCCATTCAATGTTATTCAATTCCTTCTCCGAAGGACTTTCCCAACTTATTGTTCCTTGGTTCTTTAAGATTGATCATTTTTATGATTCAGATTTGTGTTAGACCTGGATAAAATCCAAACATGTTTTTTTGGATCGAGAAAACGACGTTGATATCTCCTTTTGTCTTTTGGCAAAGACATAAATAGATGCGGAACGAGCAACAAATTTTCCTTTCTAGCTCCAAAATGTTGTACAGATGGAAATATCTTCATCAAATTATATGATGATTTGTCTCTTTCAATTAAAGCTCGAGTACTTAAAAAATAGAAAAGTAACGGCAATGCTATTATCATTACAGCTTTTCTTGCTTGACCTTTGAAAACAAATATACGTATATCCCGTATAAGTAATGTACTAAGAATCCGAAAGTCAAAAAGCTTAACAACACTTTCTCGACCAGAAAATATTTGACTTAGATTCGTTCCATGGAACGAATATTTCCATCATGTTATCTTTAAATTTCGACTGAACGCTAAAGAACCAAACTCTTTCTCGGTTCTTTTGATAGGGTCCATAGACCACGGTTTTTTGGGTTTCTTCATTTTTTTTGTTTAATAAATAATAAATAAAATGTTTAAAAAAGAATATAATGAGTAAACAATGCAATATTTAGACATTAATAATATAATACCTACTTCAATATAGATACCAAAATCTTTTTTAGTGTGAAGGAGGAATAATATAATATATAAACGATTCTATATAATAGAGTAAAAAATGGATAGATAGGTATCTGTTATACCAAACCAAATAGACCAAAAATAAAATAGGATTTTTCTACCCTATTTAGAACATTTAGAACGACGGGTATACTAGAAAAGAACGAGACTTCTTTAATTCATTTTTAATTCATTTAATCTTATCTATCTGTATTGTCCATTAATTATCATTTTATCTACCATTTTATGGTATAGAAATTGCTAACAATCCCAAGTCTATTTCTTATTGAAAATTAGAAACATAAATTAGAATTAAATTGGTTAATCTGAATCCATACTTATTATAATAAAATTAACTTTTTT
This sequence comes from Sequoia sempervirens, assembly GCA_007258455.2. Classification (NCBI taxonomy): domain Eukaryota; kingdom Viridiplantae; phylum Streptophyta; class Pinopsida; order Cupressales; family Cupressaceae; genus Sequoia; species Sequoia sempervirens. The sequence continues at coordinate 73,294 of VDFB02191135.1, read as the reverse complement.
TTAGTTCTGCTTTATCATAGCATCCATGGCTGAATGGTAAAAGCACCCAACTCATAATTGGGAAGTCGCGGGTTCAATTCCTGCTGGATGCACAATAAACAGTTATTATGCTCTGCTCACACTATCTTTTAGATGAAAGAATCACAAATAGTGAGGTTCTCTTGATTCAATTAAGTATCGAGATTAGATACAGATGGAGGATGAGATAATACAGAGTTACCTGGAGCATCTGATACAGGATGATCTAGTCAATAGTAGAAATTACCTGGAGCATCTGATACAAGATGATCTAGTCAATAGTAGAAATAGTGTGCAGTTTTTCCAGTGTTATGATATCCTGGGTCATATTGATTATGATTATCGACTCTATATTACAAATAGTGAGTTTTTTCTCCAAATGGAGAATCTCTACCTTCATCACAAGAAGAATGAAAAAGATTGTGACAACAGTTTATTTTCGTCTAAGAGTATTTATTTCTATTTACTAGAGATAATGAAAGAGTTTTCTATATTAGCACTAGATAGCAAAGAAAAATTTTGTAAGAAAAAAGAGACTTATATTATATAGAAGATACTGAAGATATTGAAGATACTGAGGATATTGAGGAAGAATTTCCTTTAAGTTATCACTCTTTAACTAAAGAAGAAAAAGAGTATGTCGACACTAACGTAAAACTAATAAAGAGTACACTTAATCTAGGAAAGGAAGAATTTATAGAAACAGAAGAACAATCTTATGAAGATTATAACACTTCCTATCAAAAAGAAACAGGTTTATCCGACGCTATTCAAACAGGCATAGGTGAAATAAATGGTACCTGTCGCACTCGGAGTTATGGATTTTCAATTCATGGGAGACAGTATGGGCTCGGTAGTGGGTGAAAAAATAACCCGTTTAATAGAGTATGCTACTGATAATCTTCTTCCATTAATTCTCGTATGTGCTTCTGGCGGAGCGCGCATGCAAGAAGGAAGTTTTAGCTTAATGCAAATGAATAAAATAGCTGCTGTGTTGCATACATATCAAAAAGAGGATAATTTACTATATATTTCAGTTCTTACATCTCCTACAACTGGTGGAGTCACTGCTAGTTTTGGTATGTTGGCTAATGTCACGATTGTCGAGCCTAATGCATACATTGCATTTGCAGGTAAAAGAGTTATTGAGCAGACATTAAACCAGATAGTAGATGATGAAGATCAAATATCTGATTCTTTATTTGATTTTGGAATGTTTGATACCATGGTTCCATGAGCTCTTTTAAAAAAAGTTCTGAGCCAGATAATCGAAATATACCTGTTGATTGATATGTTGGAGGAATAATTCATTTTATTATAAGATTCCCAAAAACAAGTCTTGATCCCTTAAGAATTGTTTTTTGGGGATTAAACTTATGCATAAAGTTTTGAAATTATGTAGAGGTTTTATCCTTTTTTTAGTCTAAATTTATATATACTAAAAATAATGTAAGTGTTTATAACACATTCTATGTATAATTAGAAACATATTTCTAATTATAGTAGAAATAATCTATTTATAATAAATTAATTGTATTCTTTATTATACAATAGATTAAGAATAATTTCAATTTATTTATATACATCTGTAATTCATTTACAGAATAAGAATTTTTTTAATTTAAAACATGTATCACACGTGCTCAATTTCAAAATATATCAAATGAATATTCCGTGATAATAGGTATTGAAGAATCAATACATGAAATTTTGATGAATCTGAAAGAAATTGTACTTCGAAGTGATGCATACGAAATTCGAGAAGGATGTATCCATGTTGTCGGACCAAAAAAAGTAACCACTCAAGATATAATGTTACCACCTTCTGTGAGAATAATTGATACTACACAACATATAGCTAACATAAATAAATCAATTACCTTAGATATATCATTACAAATTGAAAAAGGTTGCGGGTATATTATCCAAAATCCAAATAATTACAATTCTAAGGATGGAATTTTTCCTATAGATGCTGCCTTTGTCCCTGTTCAAAATGTCAATTACAGTATTCACTCCTATTAGAGCGAAAATGAGATACAAGAAATTCTATTTCTTGAAATATGGACGAATGGAGGATTAGCGCCTAAAGAAGCACTTTATGAAGTGTCTCAGAATTTGATTGATTTTTTCCTTCCCTTTCTGAATGCAAAGGAAGAGAACATCGATGGAACAAACAGTTTAAGCGACAATATTACTCCTTCCTTACCTATTTCGCATATAGCGACTGATACGAAGAGAATAGATTTTGATCAAATGTATATTGACCAATTAAACTTCTCTACTAGGGTATATAACTGCCTCAAAAAGGCCAATATAAATACAGTATCAAACCTCTCGAATTACAGGTGAGAAGATTTAATGAAAATCAAACATCTTGGGGAACAATCTTTTTAGTAGCGATAAAATTGAATTGAGTCAAACCTTGGAATTATACTAATAAGACGGTGGGATTGATCCATTAGGGATCAAATTACTAAATCCGATATGAACAAGAGATAATAGTATGTTATACTAATTAATTTCTATTGAAGAATTCATCAAATCCGCTAAATTCCGCTACTCAGATTGATCCTATTGGTGGAATTATTCCATGGATTCAATTCCATTTTTTTTGTAAAAAAAAATGAGATACTCTATGAGATCAAATCTCGAGTTATTGTAAAATGAAGGGAAAATCAATCATGGAAGTAAATACCCTCGCATTTATTGCTGTTGCATTGTTCATTTCATTTCCTACTGCTTTTCTACTCATCATTTACGTAAAAACGGTGAGTCAAAGAAAAATACAGTGATTACTGATGATCTAGATGAATTCTAGGTCATCAGTAAAAAAAAGTAATAGGGGTCGGATAGATATTTTTTTGAAAAGAAGTAGTACGAAGGAAACGAAAAATCTTCCTTTCCTTTTTCTTTTGTACTACTTCTTCTACACAGATCTTAGATAAGTAAATTTAATTTATCATTTGTCTCGTGGGTACTTTTTTATTAATACCTAATAAAGTGAAACTAATCATAATCTCTTACATATCTCTGGAAAAAAGGAACTTGATGTAGACAGAACATAGGTATTATTCTGAATAGAATCTATTTTTAATAGTTTTTTTTTTCTTTTTTTTAGTATTTGCTGAGATGGCAATAAGGGTATTGGGTTCCTACCGAGGTAACTTGAAATTCCGACCACAAAAAATCCTAGTGAACCCAAAAAGAGGAGACAAGCAAAAAACAAATTGCTTATTTTTCGAGACCCTGTTATGGGTTCTATCCAGAGCCATTTGGATCGACGATTCATAACAAATTACGTCCTATTTAATTCGAGGGATTGAACAAATTTTCACTCCCACCCCGAAGTCATTCTCATAAATTGGCTGTATTAATAAACTAGCCATATACATATAAGCATTTAAAAAATAGTATTATATCTATAACGATTTTATTATTCTTTTTTGTCTGTGCTTTTTTTTAGCATGTAAATTTTGTCCTTAACTTATTGATTATCAAAATGATACTTCATTGTATCAGTCAAATAAAAATATCAATCTCTATATTGAAAGGTCTATATACACATATTTTGAAGTATAAGAAAGATTTATTCTTTCACACACGGGTCTGTATACTATGTATTATACATATTATACCATATACATTTACATTCTATCCATAGATTGTTATTTATCATATATATATGAATAGATCTAAATAAAGAGTGCACAGGTACTTATAACTTCCTGGATTGTAATTGTTGTCTTATTAGGTTCAACTACTCTAGCTGTTCGAGACCCACAAATCATTCCGAACGGAGCTCAAAATTTTGTGGAATATGTTCTCGAATTTGTTCGGGACTTGGCTAGAACTCAGATTGGCGAAGAAGAATATGGTCCCTGGGTTTCTTTTATAGGGACTTTGTTTCTATTTATCTTTGTTTCTAACTGGGCAGGTGCTCTTTTATAGGTATTATTCCGAATAGAATCTTTTTTTTTTTGTAATAATATTCTTTCACAAAATAATCCATTTCTTGCTGGTTCATAAGTTCTATAATCTAAAGTGAGGTCTTTAGTAACTTGTCCGACTCTTTTTCCATTAGGTAATATTCTTTCAGACCAAGCGAGAATCTGCTCGGGAGAAACTAATCCAATTCGAAGTTGTTGATGTTTATCCTGGTCACTCATAAAAAATAAATTTTGATTCATTTGGATCAAACTTCCTTCTTATCTATCTGAAAGTCTATCTCAGATAGAATAGTATGATTCAATTCTAGAGCTAAAGATCGTAGTTCTCGACTGAGCAATTGAAAAGATTCTGTAAGAGTGCTAGGTTTAGGCATTGGTTCTCCATTGAGAATGGCACCAAATATTTTTTCACGAGCGTCTATATGGTCAGATTTTAAAGTAAGCATCTCGTGTAAAATATAAGCAACACCAAAACCTTCTAGAGCCCAAACTTCCATTTCTCCTACTCGTTGCCCTCCTCGGTGGGATTTTCCTTTTAAAGGTTGTTGTGTAACCAATGTATAAGGTCCACTGGAACGTGCATGAATTTTGTCATCAACTTGATTGCACAATTTTGATATATAAGCTATTCCTATTGTAACAGGTTGTTCAAAAACCTTTTCTGTTCTTCCATCAATTAATCTATGTTTTCCAGGATGATCAGGTTCAAATACCCATGGATTAGCTGTTTGCTCGCTAGCTTTATAAAGCTCAGAAAACACTAGTTTTCTAGAAGCTTCTCGTTCGTATCTTTCGTCAAAAGGTGCTAGTCTATAATGTTTGTTCATTAGTTTTCCTGCTAAACCAAGCAAAAATTCAAAGATCTGTCCTACATTCATTCGTGAAGGTACCCCTAATGGATTTAATACCATATCCACTGGTAATTGTAACACCGCTAATATCGGCGATATTATCATCGCTATAATTAAAGAAGCAGCACCTAATATGACTTTGCAAGAATCAGAAGTAGTTAGAGCCGTAGTTATACGTATGTGTAAAGAACTTAAACGTAGCGATGGAATGATAATACGATATGATGACAATGCAGCAGCTGTCATTGATCAGAAAGGAAATCCAAGAGGAACTCAAGTTTTTGGTTCAGTTACTGAGGAATTAAGAGAATTGAATTTCACCAAAATAATTTCATTGTCTCCTGAAGTATTATAATTATACACATGTAGAAGTATGTCAGGCATATTCCTAAAAAAATAAATGTCTTTATATTGAGCTTGTAAATTCCTAAGAATTAGTTCGTCATGGGTAACGATACTATTGCTAATCTAATGACTTATATAAGAAATGCTGACATGGTAAAAAAAAAAACAGTTCGAGTGGCAGCTACTACTATTACCGAGAACATCACAAGGATTCTTCTACGAGAAGGTTTTATAGAACATGTTAGGGAACATCGAGAAGGTTTTAACTTCAAAATCTAGGGGAAGGACGCAAAAGAGATATATAACCGCTTCAAAGCGCATTAGCAAACCTGGTCTGAGAATCTATTCTAATGCTCGAGAGATTCCTAAAGTTTTAGGTGGAATGGGAATTGCAATCCTTTCTACTTCGCAAGGAATAATGACTGATCGAGAAGCCCGACAAAAAAAAATAGGAGGGGAATTATTATGTATTTTATGGTAACTCCAAAACAAAAAGTAAATAGCTGAAGAGCCTTGTATTTTTGCCTCCAATATTGGAATGCCGCCAAAATAATATTGACAAAAGAGTTTCTTCATGATATTCATGAATACTGAATATTATTCAGTGTCAGCAATTTGGCTGACAAAAAAAAGCTATTTAATAAATATTCAATTTATAAAAAAAAAGAAACAAATTCTTTATTTTTTGTTATGTTAAATGTCTTTTATTTAAACATAATGAAATTTTTTTCCTCTTTTAGAAATCAATGTAATAGTTAATAACTTTCCCTACTTTTCAAATTGAAATCACTGCAAAAAAATAATCACTGCAAAAAAATAGGAGTCTAGTTCAAAATAGGTACCAAAAAGAATTTTGTCGTTGTTGACGGCGTAGTTACCACAGCATATCCTAATGGTATGTTTTTAGTCCACCTAGATAACGATTTCGAGGTTTTAACGGTTGTATCAGGTAAAATGAGATATCGAACAATACGAGTAGTACCGAGAGATAGAGTGAGAGTTGAATTATAATATGACTATCTTTACGTTCTTTAAAAATGTAAGGTGCCATTTTAGGATTCCATTTTCTGGTCTCATGACCAAAATGAACTCCTACTTTTACCATTTCTTTCAAATTGATGTTCCAATTTTTTTTCGTCATTTTGTTTTTATTTTTTACTATGAACTGTAATATCTACATTCCAATGGAATGGGTTAGATTGCTTGCCGTAGCGTACTTGGTACAAGATATTCATTTCATTTTTTCTTTTTATTTTAAAAGAAATTAAAAGAAATCTAACAAGAAATTTCTTCATTTATAAAAATTCTTTTTTTTTTGACTGCTCGTTTTGATTTTTTCTTTTTTATTTTTACTAGTTTTTTTATCACTTTTTTTTTCTTTTGTTTAACAGATAAAACAGAGACTTTATATTCATGATCAAAGAAAAAATCTTTCACTTTATTGATAAATAAATTGATAAATATTTTTTTGTTCCTCGTTTTCAGATCCATTTTGCTCCGTTTTCCCAAACGGTTGAATCCAGTACCGACAGGTATCATTCCCCCGAGAATAACATTTTCCTTCAAGCCCTTCAACCAATCAATACGACCTTGAAGAGCAGATTTAGCTAGGACCCGAGCAGTTTCCTGAAAACTCGCTTCTGACAGAAAACTTTGAGTATTCAGAGATGCGTTTGTCATTCCCAATAAAATGGTTCAGTAATTGATTCTTTTTTGTAGAGCACGATCCATTCTTTGTACTCGTGATAATCTAATGAGTTCTCCGGGTAAAAAAACACTACCTAGTCCATTTTCCAAATTTTTATTTTCTGACTTTTCCACATCTACAACTAAAAATTTCGATGTAATTTGGCGCACAATAATTTCTATATGTTTATCAGAAATTTGTACGCCCTGGGATCGATAAACCTTTTGAATTTCATTGACCAAATGATTTTGACTATGCTCCATAGTTATTCTAACACTGTTGAATGACCCCTAAACGTTTCCAAAAAATATTGCCAAGTGTATGTTCAATTTTTGAATTTTTTTTTTCGATTTTTCGATATTGAAGTATTCGAACGGGCTGCTGACAATTGTTCAACTTTAGGAAGACCTTGAATTATATCATCGGATTTTAATCTTTCGTATAAGATAGTTATTAATCTATCTCCTTTGTAAAGAATTTTACCATAAAAACTATTAAGAGTTGCTCCTCAAGTACCCAAATAGGGTTTAGTTGATCTAATGATGAAAGATTCCTCATGAAAAACTACTATGTAATAGTCTATTACTAAGTATGAGATGAATGAATTTCACAATGATTCTGATTAGATAACCTTACATTATCTCTATCGGTCTTTAGAACGAAAAAAGCTTTTCCTACAGCCAAGCATAGTAAAAAAGAACTGTACGCTATAAATAAATGGATTCACTTTTTCCATATGCCTTTTTCATTTTAAGGAAAATAATTTAAGTCAACCCTACTATCCTTTCTTTCTTGTAAAACAAAATAGGAATAGTAACATAGTGACTATTTGATCAAGAGAATATTCCACTATTCATCGATTCCTTTTTATTCATAAGAGGAATAACACTTCAATCGTTCACATTCAAAGTGCTATAGAAGTCATTAAGTTCATAGCATAACTTATATTCGCTATACTATTGTAAATACACGATATAAATAATATTAAAACAAAATAGAGATCCTATTTGTGTACCGACTCAAGATATGCTTCTAGGACTTTATAGATCAACTCTTCAAAAAACCCAGGGTATTTATGAAAATAGGTACCACCCAAATAACTCAAAAAAGAAGATCGTTTCACCTTCGTTTTATAGCTATGATGATGCACTTAAAGCTTATGAACAAAAACAAATTGATTTAGACAGTCCTTTGTGGCTCCGATGGGGGAGAGAGATAGATACCTCTATTATTAATTTAGTAAACCGAGAACTTCCTATCGAAGTTCAGTATGAATATTTAGGTACCTTCTACGAAATCTATGATCATTTTTGAATAAGAAAAGGTAGAGTGGGGGAAATACTTAATAAATACATTCGAACAACCGTCGGTCGTATTCGTTTTAATCGAGAAATAGAAGAAGCTATAAAAGGAAAAAGAGCACCTGCCCAGTTAGGATCAATCTATCATTCATAAGTTAAACTAATTTAGAATCTCTTCCCAAACCGAACATGAACCTTTCGATTCATTTGGCTCTCCCGCTCGGCTGTATATTTCGATATTTATTCCTTATTGATCTATATGAATAAATTCGACAAAAAATTGACATGTATATTTTTTTTGTTCACTCTATCCCAAAAATAGAACAAAAAGAAGAAGTCCTTTTTAAATCTTTCTTAAATATATGATGGGGAGTAAACAAATGTTTATTTAGAGTATTATAATTGTAATTGCAATGGGTGACTCAAAATCTCTCAAAATCCCTGGAGGAACCGATAGGGACTCTAAATCCCTAACCTATTTCCTATTGGAAAAGTGGAAATCCCCCCTACCTGGGGGCTCTAAATTGGTTATACGACATATCCAAGTGATAAAGAAGGATACGTGAAGTGAAATACCCTGCATAACATATCCGATGGAAAAAGAAAAATATACTTTCCCTTAGTTCAAACTAGATCTAGGGATGGCGGCATAGCCAAGTGGTAAGGCAGGGGACTACAAATCCTCGATCCCCAGTTCAAATCCGGGTGTCGCCTTGATAGCACAAATAAGGTTAAAGGAATGTCAAAGTCTCCATTTGTACTCCATGTCTTTTGGAGACAACTTGTGTAGCTTCAGATCCTATTGCTAATATAGCAGATAAAATTCAATTTTATCGTTAATGTCTAATCCTATAGGTAGTTGAGAGTAACTAGTTGCAATAACTAATTTTTAGAAGTCTCTACTATCGACTTATCCTTTCGGAATAGGAAGATAGAGGATTTTCACTTTGCACTATCCTTATTAGTTACATTATCATCAAGAATCAATAATGATATTATTCTTTTTTATAAAGAGAGGGATTCGTATGGATATAGTCGGTATCGCTTGGGCTGCTCTAATGGTAGTTTTTACTTTTTCTCTTTCACTCGTAGTATGGGGTAGAAGTGGACTTTAATAGAATTAATAGTCCTGATATTTTGAATCATTCTGTTCAAAATCAATTATTTTACGATGATAATTTTGTATCATCATTAATGATATGATCGAAATAAAAAATGGATCATGTTAGAAACACAATTCTACTTCATATTTATCAATTCTACCGCAGCACCCACTGCTCTAGCTAATTGTCCGCATTTTCCGACTTGTACTTCAACATTATGTATAGTCGTGCCTAAAGGTATATTGGTTGAAGTAGACCTTTAATTTGTAAAAATCCCTTCCCAAACTGTACAAGCCTCTCTCAGGGCATACAACTTTCTGGATGTAAATGAATATTTATATACTCAATGTAAATATATAAAAAATATTTTATAGAGAGATTATGAAGGGCATACTTTCAATTCCTTATGTCCTTATTCTGTACATCCTAGGTTTTTTTATTCCATCATCTGGCTTATGTTCTTTTTTCATGTAGCATTCAGAATGAATGACTTTATCAAATTACGTTAATGCTTTCGCATCTTCCGGATAACGTAGGAGGCATTTGAAAATAGAAATAAAGACATTTAACATAACAAAAAATAAAGAATTTGTTTCTTTTTTTTATAAATTGAATATTTATTAAATAGCTTTTTTTTGTCAGCCAAATTGCTGACACTGAATAATATTCAGTATTCATGAATATCATGAAGAAACTCTTTTGTCAATATTATTTTGGTGACATTCCAATATTGGAGGCAAAAATACAAGGCTCTTCAGCTATTTACTTTTTGTTTTGGAGTTACCATAAAATACATAATAATTCCCCTCCTATTTTTTTTTGTCGAGCTTCTCGATTAGTCATTATTCCTTGTGAAGTAGAAAGGATTGCAATTCCCATTCCACCTAAAACTTTAGGAATCTCTCGAGCATTAGAATAGATTCTCAGACCAGGTTTGCTAATGCGCTTTGAAGCGGTTATATATCTCTTTTGCGTCCTTCCCCTAGATTTTGAAGTTAAAACAAAAAAAGATTTTTTACCTTCTCAATGTTCCCTAACATGTTCTATAAAACCTTCTCGTAGAAGAATCCTTGTGATGTTCTCGGTAATAGTAGTAGCTGCCACTCGAACTGTTTTTTTTTTTACCATGTCAGCATTTCTTATATAAGTCATTAGATTAGCAATAGTATCGTTACCCATGACGAACTAATTCTTAGGAATTTACAAGCTCAATATAAAGACATGTTTATCTTTTTTTAGGAATATGCCTGACATTACTTCTACATAGTGTATAATTATAATACTTCAGGAGACAATGAAATTATTTTGGTGAAATTCAATTCTCTTAATTCCTCAGTAACTGAACCAAAAACTCGAGTTCCTCTTGGATTTCCTTTCTGATCAATGACAACTGCTGCATTGTCATCAGATCGTATTATCATTCCATCACTACGTTTAAGTTCTTTACACGTACGTATAACTACGGCTCTAAACTTACTGGACGAATTTCATAGAAGAGAATTTATTCAAAAATGAGAAAGAGGAAATATGAATGAAAAGAAAAATTAAAAAAAAAAGATTTAGAATTATAAGAATGAAAATTCTTTCGATTGCGACCCAGAGTCTTATTCCCCAAGATCTCTGTGACACTAAACAATAGATCATAAATCATGGCGGAATGTGGGCACATATTCATTTTTTTTTATCAAAGATTATTATCGAATATAATCATATATAATCGAACTCCATTGTCTTTTCAATTTGCTAGAAAGACATAGCATCAATTTGATACTATGTTTCTCATACAGAATCCATTGCATTGCTGGACATATGGACAACTGAGCAACCTTCAATCTTCGATTCGAATTAGACTACTAGAAAAGCATCACTGCATCGTTCGTATGCATTCTATGAACCATGCTATTCGTATAATAAACTAATGCATCAACACGCATTCAAATTATTTCTTTTTATTTCAAATGAAGGAATTTCTCTTATTTCCGATACTTACTATGTTTTGTTCACGTAATATTCAACATTTCGGTTGATAGGTCTGAAAGCTTGTCTTGTCTCGTCATCTAAACAAGTAGAGTAGTTTAGTTCAAATTTTTTTATATACCCAAAGGCTTATGCATATAAATATGCATGCCTTGAAGAGGACTCGCACCTCTTCACTGTTCGAACGCGAAACTTCTTTCTGTCTACTCTACTCAGCACGTCTGCTCTGGAGATAGCAAGGATTTATTGCTGTCGGAGGCAGGACATAGTTTATTTACATTTTGCATGGTACTGAGCACGATCATCAGAGAAGGCTGGTGGAGTACCCACAGTTTTTCTTAACCTACGCGCGATTCTCTGTGTACCAACAAGAGAAAATATTTAGAATGGTTAAAGCTAAATTGCTTGAAGTCCAAGCACAACTGGGTACTCTTTCCACCATTGTGCTAATATGAGATGGGTTCAAAGGCATAGTTGGAGGTTCATTCGATATATAACATTCATATCAATGGAATTATTCAATCTATCGACTGAAAAATAGTCCTAATCTCCCATCCAATTTTTTTGGTTTAAATGCGGAACCGGCGACCTGCACAGAAGCAAAATTATTCAAGAAAAAGTAAAGAGGAAATACAAATGAAAAGAAAAAAGAAGAAAAAAAGAAGAACAACGACTTTGTTGATAATAAAAAATCCATTTTGGCAAAAGAGCCCTTCGTAGATTTCGGTCTTTGATAGATTGATCTTATTTTGACATAATATGAATGAAAAGGGTAGGCTTGGTAAAAAAAAAAAAGAGCCGAGTGGGAGAGCCGAATGAATCAAAAGGTTCATGTTCGGTTTGTGCTTCAGGACCCCATAATAGCAACAAAGAATGTGCTAAACTATTAGCAGGTGTAGAAACTGCGGCAGTTAAAAAATTACAACCTTCCAAATAGGAGCTAGCCAATCCGTGAGTATACCATGAAGTCACAAAAGTTGTACCCGTGAACCATCCACCTAGTGCAAAATAAGCACAAGGAAAAAGCAATAGACCGGACCAACCCACAAAGACAAAACGGTCTCTGCGTAGCCAGTCATCCATAATATCAAATAAAGTTTGTTCCTCTTTGGAAGACTTTCCAAGGGCTATAGTCATAGTGATCCTCCTATTTAACTATTCCAACCTTTTCCGAGCACCCTATCTGATAGAATCAAAGGGTATACGCTGATTTGTATATTTATGGACAATTTTTCATCCATCATCCCTTTCAACAAATCGGGTTCCGAAGATTCCTTATTGGCACAGATTTTATTCTGTTAAACTCAACTAATACAATATAAGTAAATGCATGATAACCCGAAGTTGTTTCTATTCGATTTTTTTCTTATCCTAAAATTATCTTCTGAATGTAATAAGTAGAAACAGAACAATTGCCGGAAAAGCAAGTTAGCTTTTCTTCCTCCCTGCTCTTCACTAGAGACTGTTCACAAAATCAATTCTATTGAATATTATTACGTCTTGAACCTTACTCATAGTAATATTTCTAACTATTTTATGAATCTCTATTCTTTTTTACTACTACATTATTTCTACGAATAAATAGGAACAACAAGAAGGAAATATTTCTATAGCTCATAGAGCTAGAGGAAAGAACTCTATTCGTTCCTTTCCATTTTTCCAATTCAAAAGTAGCTGCTTCAGCTTTAGCCACTAGAATTTTTGATTTTATTTTTTATTTCTCATTGAATGAATGGCATCTTCTTTTGGAAATATTAGCTATTCTTAGCATGATATTAGGGAATTTAATTGCTATTACTCAAACAAGCATAAAACGTATGCTTGCATATTCATCGATAGGTCAAATTGGATATATCCTTATTGGAATAATTGATAGAGACTCAAATAATGGATATGCGAGTATGATAACTTATATGCTGCTCTATATTTTTATGAATTTAGGAACTTTTGCTTGTATTGTATTATTCAGTCTACGTACAAGAACAAACAACATTCGGGATTATGCAGGATTATATATGAAAGACCCTTTTTCAGCTTTGTCTTTATCTTTATGTCTGCTATCTCTAGGAGGTATTCCTCCACTAGCAGATTTTTTTGAAAAATGAGACCGTTCGAACCATTTTGATGTCAAACGTCGTATGTTTTTTTCTCTAAAAGATCTATCATAGATAAATTCCTGGCTATAGGGTGCCAAGTGCCATTATCAATTAAAAGTTCAATTCACTCTGAACTAGTCATTTGCAGAGTAGCTCCACATTCTGCACAAACACCTTTTTGTTCTACTAAAGATTTCTTATAGAGAAGGGTCTCACAATTATCGCACAAAAACCACAAATGCTTAAAACGTTCCGAATTGAATCTGTCTTCTACGGGTTTTGTTTCGATATATTCAGAATCCTTGTTTTCCTCACACATTTTCCTATATTTTTTCTAGATATTATTAATGTACAACTTTGAACAGATAAAATACAAATTTTGCTTCATTTTTATTCCATTTTTTTAGATCTTGGGCAAAAAGATCTTTTTTGTATTTTTCGTTCGAAAAAAGAAATTTCTCTATCTGACTCACTCGATCTTATCGTCGTAATTCATTTATTTGTTCAAATAGCGTATAGTATATATATACATATATATGTATAGTATATGTAATATATTTTACATACATACATTTGATTCCTTGAGCGGATAAAATCCGCTTCTGATAAAAAAATAGAAAATGAAGTCTCCATCAGGTTCTTTCTGATCTGTCCAACGAATTCACGATGATTCATTGAAAAATAATGAACAACAGACTTAATAAAATATCTCTTTCTATTTAGACAATATGCTATTGTACCTTTTTTTTACTTTATTACTTTATTCTTAAAGCTTCGGATAAAGCTGAGTCAAAATTAGCTTTTATTAGATTACAACAGATTTGACAAATCCATTCAATCATGAGGATTTAATTTGTGAAAGATAACATGATCTTTAGCCCACTTTGGGCGCGGGCTAGAAGAGATTGAAGCCCCTTGCCCCCTGGGCCTGGATCTACTGATCCACCCTTAACCTCTTCAGATACAAACAAAAGTTATAATAAGTTTCTACTTTTCCATTATCGAAAGAACTTCTATTGATTTGTTTTGAATATGATAAATCAAGGTGAGAAAAGATAATATTTATATAATTGTATTAATCATCCATAAGATGGAGATTCGAATCTTTTATGCACCTAAAAATTCATTTCGACTAATTGAACTTTCTCGAATTGTTTCTTCTTAAGAACCAGAAATATCTGTGCTAAAATGACAGATGCTAAGAATAATAAAAGACCTTGAACACGTAAAGGATCTTGAAGTACTATTTCTGCATTTTCCTGACCAAATCCACCTACATTAGGGTTATTCGTTAACGACTGATCCGCCTTGATGAATTCGCCTTCTGAAACAAGAAGTTCCGGTCCCGGAGGTACAAAGTCAACCACTTGTCGACCGTCTGATGGATTATCAATAGTGATTTGATATCCACCCTTTTCTTTACGTGCAATTTTACTTACTTTACCCGTTGCTGAAGCGTTGTAGACTGTATTGTTGCTTTTGCTACCATCGGGATAAATTTGTCCTCTTCCTCTATTACCACCCACATATATGGGATATTTCAGGAAGTGAGCTGCTTTATTAGTAGCGGGATTTGGTGAAAGGATGGGAAACACAATTTCACTATATTTTTGACCAGGAACAGGACCTATTATTATAATATTTTTTTGATTGGGACGATAGTTCTGAAAATAAAGATCACCTATTTTTTCCTTAATCTCAGGATAAATACGATCCGGAGGAGCTAATTCAAAACCTTCGGGTAAAATAAGAACAGCTCCTACATTTAAAGTTCCTTTCTTACCATTAGCAAGAACTTGTTTTATTTGCTTATCATAGGGTATTTTAACAACTGCTTCGAAAACGGTATCAGGAAGCACGGACTGTGGAACTTCAATCTCCACAGGTTTTTTAGCCAAATGACAATTGGCACATACAATACGTCCGGTTGCTTCTCGAGGATTTTCATAACCTTGCTGTGCGAAAATGGGATATGCATTTGCACTAGATGCCCGAGTCATTACATCGATCATTATTAAGACGGATATTGATTGAGTTATCCACTTTTTCACCCAGTCATCATAAGTTTTTCTATTTTGCATGGTTCAATTTTTTGTTACAATTCTTTTATTTAAAATAAATAGTAGTAGGTAACTATCATAGTTACCTGCCTGCAATTCTGCTACTATATTAAACCTAAAGCTAAAAAATAAGAAGTATCGCCCTAAAAAAAGTAAAAAAGGTGGGATTTGTTATTCACTCATCGAGTGATAAATTACTACAAGTGAAGGAGATATACGATTCAAACGACGGAAGATCCAATATTTGAAAATTGTGTCTAAGATGACTGGAAAAGTTGAAACAAGAACAGATATTATTCGTTCGTTATGGGCAAATCCATAATTTTCGAAGATTGAATCGATGATCAGTTCCCAACCATGGGGCGAATGAAACCCAATACATAGATCGCTTGCTAAAAGAATAGAAAAAGCTTTCATTGTATCGCTTAAGCTGTAGAAGACTTCTTGGATCCAAGAATTGAGAATGCCAAGTCTCTTCTTACCCAGAATGAGACAAACAATTAGAATAACAAAACTTATTATATTTGCTAATAAATGTGAGATAACTTGGATACAATCTTGATTATATATTTTGACCAATTGGATCATTTTTTTCTGCATCTCTACACGAATATGCTCCAATCACTGATTATTCATGTTTCATTGAATAAATATCACTCGACTTTTTTTTATAGGAGGAAGAGTACTAGGTAGGGATGACAGGATTCGAACCTGCGACATTTTGTACCCAAAACAAATGCGCTACCAAGCTGTGCTACATCCCTTTTAATCGTGAGTATTTTTTTCAAATATTGATAATTTGAAGATTGACCTACAGAATGGTATTCACCAATGGGCTCCCACAACATTGGATCCTGGTGCCGAGGAATATTACCATCCTGGACCGCCACAAAGGGAACTATAGTTCCTGCGGGGAAGAACTATAGTTCTGCGAAAATATTGATTCGTAATTAATGTTTATTAATCTCCGCGTTCCCGAAGGCACTCCTTTGTTCAAAAGAAATCATTTGCTCAATCCCAAGGTTCTTCACTTTGCATCGCATAAGGTTCTCCTACATCGAATGAAACCACATTCTCCACCGCTTGTGTGGGCCCCAAGAAAAGTTAGATAGTTTCTAATTCATCTGGAAGCTAAAAAAGAATAGAATAGAAAAATTGGGCTTTAGTTCTATAAAAAAAAAATAGAAGAAGTACCATATAAAGATTTAAAAGATAGAAATTGAACTAGGGGTAAAGACCCATAACTATGAGCTATGATTCGAAGAAAGTTCGCGGGATTCCGAATTTTCTACGACACCCTTTGAAACAACTTGGATGAGCTCATTGTTGATTTAATTTGATTTAATAACATAGAAAATCTATATTAAATCAAAAATTCATCTTTTTTTTTTGCAATTTTTAGCTACTAAATAAACCATCCATCGCTGTGTAACCCTATTCCTAATAGATCATAACAATAACCATCCATATATAGGGAGGGACTTTTCTATCATAACAATAACTATAAAGAATCCTTTTTTTTACCCTACCAACTTGATTTTGTTACCCCAGCCAACAAACATGCGTGAGCCATTTCACGGATTATATATCCGGATAATTCAAAGTCTCTATAATTGGCTCTAGGTCTTATGTAATACATTTCAAATAATCTACGAAATGGTTCTAAAAGAACCCGTGCGGTTCGGCAGACTTCACGTTGGTTCGTGTTGTAATGTGTGAACCAACATGGTTTGATGTAAGGGAATTTTCTCTATTGAAATAAGGGGTCTTTCAGGGTCATTGTTTCTAACAATGTGAGATGTGCTAGCAAGTTAAACTTTATCTATTTGTTCGATATTACATATTGATTATTGTCTTTTTTCCCGAGTTCTTCGAGTCTTCTCGATTTTCTTTCAAAGGGTTCTCTCTCTTTCAAGCGTTGTATTTTGGGGTTTTTTTCTTTCTTCCGTTCTTTCGGGTTACTCTTGGCTTCTTGTGTTGGAAGCCTCTTTTTCTCCTTCTTATTCAGTGAATCCAATTTTGATTTCACTTTATCCCACGCATTCTTATCACCCCTGGCATTTATCTTAGCATCTCGTTCCAAAATGAGGTTTTTTATCTTTATTCAGATTTTTTCTTTTTCCCTATTTATCTTATTGAGATTTTTTTCCAAACCATATATATTATCAAAGTCTCGAACTAGAAAATCATTTATTCTCTTTTCAATTTTAGCAATTTTAGAATTACGAGTAGATTTACCATACTTTTGTCGAAGCTTTTCCCATTTTTTTATAGCTTTCATTTTTAGGTTATTACGTTCTGGTAATTTTAGTCATAGTGATCCTCCTATTTAACTATTCCAACCTTTTCCGAGCACCCTATCTGATAGAATCAAAGGGTATACGCTGATTTGTATATTTATAGACAATTTTTCATCCATCATCCCTTTCAACAAATTGGGTTCTGAAGATTCCTTATTGGCACAGATTTTATTCTGTTAAACTCAACTAATACAATATAAGTAAATGCATGATAACCTGAAGTTGTTTCTATTCAATTTTTTTCTTATCCTAAAATTATCTTCTGAATGTAATAAATAGAAACAGAACAATTTCCGGAAAAGCAAGTTAGCTTTTCTTCCTCCCTGCTCTTCACTAGAGACTGTTCACAAAATCAATTCTATTGAATATTATTACGTCTTGAACCTTACTCTCATACTATTATAAATTAGATTAGATGTAACTTTGTGCAAGTCTCGTTTCTCTTATTTGCTAAGATATGTAGTCCAACACAAGAGCTCTTAATGAAGGGAAAACTCTTCTCGCACTTTAGGTGAGACTAGTGAATATGTTAATGGGAAGAAGCTACAATGATGTGTTAGCCTAGTAGGATAATGATAGGGAGGGTTAATATGGTGTAACATTTTGGTTTTATTTTCGAGAATGTTATGCAAGTCTCTATGCTATTTTAAATGTTATAAATTAGATTAGATGTAACTTTGTGTAAGTCTAGTTTCTCTTATTTGCTAAGATATGTAGTCCAACACAAGAGCTCTTAATGAAGGGAAAACTCTTCTCACACTTTAGGCGAGACTAGTGAATATGTTAATGGGAAGAAGCTACAATGATGTGTTAGCCTAGTAGGATAATGATAGGGAGGGTTAATATGGTTTAACATTTTGGTTTTATTTTTGAGAATGTTATGCAAGTCTCTATGCTATTCACAACAATGTCTTGGTAGATAATGCACATGATGATATTTTCCAATGGTTTATGCACAAAGTGGACATATTCACAAAAATAATTTCTTTGCAAATTATTTAGTTTGTAGTATTGACCAACTCACTGGTCAAAGAAGATTTTAGTAATTTTTATACTCCTTTACATAGTGAATTGTTTGAAGGAATTTCACTTTGGGAAAAGACTGTATAAAATCATGTAGAAGCTTATTTTATGAAGTAATTTCTTTATAGTAGTATAGAGCATGTGGTCTAAGCTTAATTCATGGATTAACACACAAAGATCATGACTAGAGTAGTAATATTGAACATAGTACGTGTTAAGAAAATTGTATGAGAAGGTGAGAAGTTATTTAGTTGAAGTAATGGTGAGGGGCCTAGAAAGATGTGTATTAAAGGAGGTGATGCAAATGTGTGAGTTTTGACAGTGAAGATTACATGAAGATTTCATTCAAACATGGATGGATTGAGTGTATCTATGAAAAGATCAACACAATGTTGAATAGAATGTTATTGTATGTACTATAAGTTACTGTTGCTAAAATAAATATATGTGCTCGAATGATGATAAAACAAGTAGTTATTTGAGAGAACTATTAATCAAAAACCAAAACCATAGAATAAAATCCCTTGATGATTGTGAAGAAGCACACAATTTTGCAACATATATGTTACAATGACAAGTTGAAGAGGTATCCAAACATTCAAGTGATAAAAAAATATAATAATAATTTTTAGAATACTGTTACCAATTTCAAAAATATTTCTCATGCTACTTTGCAAGTGGAGCCAAATTACTAATAACATGTTACAAAATCCTATTGTCATCTATGAGCATAAACACACTACGATGAAGCCCTATACAAGAGATGAAGATGCATCTAGGAATTGGGAAGCTTATAATATTGCTTGAAGGGTGAAGGATTTTAATGATAATGTTTAGATGATTGGGCTCTTTGCATCTGCTCATACCAAAAGAGCACAAGATTGGTAAATTCAAGATTTTCTAAGCATAGGATTACAACAAATTTGAATGATCCTAACTGAAATTTTCTAGTCGAATTTGATTGCCCAAAAAATTCTCACAAAAAAAATTTGTGCATTGAGAGATATCAAGAAAATCCACAAAGAGTTTGTGTGCAAGTATGAACAATGATTTAAGGATCTATGCTCAAATAGTCCACAAGAAATTGATGATGTCATCAAGAAGGAATGGTACATCAAAGGTTTGATTGTGCACATTCAAAGGGAAATTGTTCAATGCATACCCCCTACATAAAATTGATGCATTATATGTTGTGTTGTGTTTAGAAATGCTTGGTGAACCTTCATATGACATAAATCTTAAATTCGAAGCACAAATAGAATAGATAGCCAAGTGGGTGGAGCAAATAACCAGAAACCAAATCACATGAAGTCTTTAGTGTGTAGGATGAAGAAGTGAAAAACATGCTACAACTAATTGTCTAGTGGTGAGATCCAAAGCAAAAATTATTGTATTGTTTTCCTAACTCCTACATATTTTGAAATGTGTTATATGTCATGAAAATTATGTAACATAATCTTGCACACTATTACATAAGTTACAAGGAATGAATGTGAAATTTTGGTGTGAAGTTTGCTAATGCATAACCCATGATACCAACTATTACAGAGTATTGCAATCACTGTGAGAGAGGTGTGGAAAGTATTTCATGATAATAGCTACTCAACTTGCATAGAATCAAAATCAAGGATATGCTATGCAAAATCAAAATCAAGGCTATTTTGCATAGGATCAAGATTAAAATGATCTTTTTGGATCTAAAACTGACACTTCCCATATTATGATAGTGTCTCCAACAAATTGTTGATTGGAACAAGGAGGCCCTCTAGAGGAAGGGTGAATTCCCTTTAGAGATCCAACATTAACAATTCCTTGAATAGATCTTCCCAAATCTTCCACAATTATGACAAAGAGAAACAAAGAAATCAAATCACCTTTTCTAACCCCTCTAAAACTTTTAAAGAAACTTGAAGGGGACCCATTAATAATCACATAAAAATTAGGAGAGGATATGAGTTGGAAAATGAGTTCCACAAATTTTCTCCCAAATCTAAAACTAGACAACACTCTAGATAAGAAGAGCCAATTAACCCGATCATAGGCTTTCAACAAATCAAGCTTGAGGAAAAGCCATGCCTTCTTATTAACAAAAATAGAATGTTTTCATGCACCAAAATAATGGAATCCAAAAACTTTCTTCCAGGAACAAAACCACTTTGTTGAATTGATATTATATTAGGAACAACAAGTTGCAATCTCACCACCAAATCCTTAGAAAAGATCTTATAGATAGAATTGCACAAGTCGATGGGTCTGAAGTCCACAAATGATTTAGCACCAAGATTCTTTGGAATAAGGACTAAAAAGGTAGAATTCAACTCTTTACATAAATTCCTTCTCCCAAAAATCTCCTTAGTAGCATCCACAACATCTTCACCACTATATCCCAAAAATATTAAAAGAAGAAAAGAGGGAAGTCATCCAACTCAAGTGCTTTATTACCTTCAAAAGAGAAGACAACCGACCTTATATGCTCCTTAGAAGGAATGATGATCAACATTTTGTTGCTTTCATCATAAACAATTTTAGGATAACTTCCAAAAAATGATCTTCACACTCTTGGTCGTGTTTAGAATCATCAGAAAGGAGATTTGAAAAGAACTTTGTTGCAACTTGATGGATTTACCCTTCCTCCTCAAAAGTAGATTCATTGCTCTAAATAAATTTAATTCTATTAGTTTCCCAATACTTAAGAAAAGAAAGGTGGAAACTTGGTATTATGGTTGGTACTTTTGAGCCAAACCACTCTAGATCTTTGTTTCCAAAAATATTCATCTTTGACTATAATATCATGAAGATGAGATAAAAGGTCATTTTCCCAAATTTGAAGCAAATAATCCATGCCTTTGTCATGAATCTCCTTTTAGACCACATCCAAGCTATTCTCAATGGTTTCCTTAATTTTAAAATTTGACTAAAAGATCCTTTTTTCCATTTTTGTACATTAGTTTTTACGTAAGACAGTTTCTTAGCCATCTTGAACATAGTAGATCCCTGAATTTTAATCTAACACCACTCGTTTATTCCACCCTTAAGATCTGAGTGCCTAAGCCACATCTTCTCAAATCTAAAGGGGAACCTTTTCTTTCTACCCAACCTTTCAATAGATAAATAAATTAGGAAATGGTCTGATCCAATTATAGTAAGAGTCAAAAGAGAACAAGAGTAATTCAAGAACCAATCCATAGATATAAGAGCATGATACAACTTAACCTATATGAGATTGTAATGAAACAACCAGCACAAGAATAATATAATGTGAAATATGTTGAAAATACTTGATAATAATATGTCACTTTGAGGGGGCAACCTCCTAATCCACTTCGAGGGGGATACCTCCAATAGTCTTCAATAAAAACTCAATACTCAACATGATGATGAAATAAGACTCACAACCTCCTGTATATGCCTATTTATTCCTAGGATATCACCTAGAC
This sequence comes from Sequoia sempervirens, assembly GCA_007258455.2. Taxonomy (NCBI): domain Eukaryota; kingdom Viridiplantae; phylum Streptophyta; class Pinopsida; order Cupressales; family Cupressaceae; genus Sequoia; species Sequoia sempervirens. The sequence continues at coordinate 51,146 of VDFB02191135.1, read as the reverse complement.
TGACTTAGATAACCCTATATAATCCCTAGGCCGACCTAAATAACTAAATAACAATATAATAATGATAATATGACTAATTAAGAGTTGAGGTAGCCACAAGCTGACTACTCATAACCCAATACACACTATAGGGGTAAGGGCATAACATTGCCCTCCTCTTTACAAAAGCATTATTCTCAATTCTAACTTTTTTCTTTTTCTTCTTCTTCATCTATTTTTTTACTTCTGCTTCTTTTTCTACAACTGCTTCTTGTTCCTACTCTTGTCTTGCTCTTGCTCTTACTCTTGTTCTTGTTTTTGTTCTTTCTCTTTCTCTTTTTTACTCCCACTTCTTCTACTGCTACTTCTTGTTCTTGCTCTTATCTTGCTCTTGTCTTGGTCTTGTTCTTGGTCTTGTTCTTGGTCTTGGTCTTGGTCGGTCTTGGTCTTGGTCTTGGTCTTTCTCTTACTCTTGTTTTGGTTCTTAATCTTTTTCTTTCTCTCTCTCTTTCTCTTGCTCTTTTTCTTGTTCTACTTCTTGTTCCTTTTTCTTTTTCTTCTTTTTTGTGGCTACTTTTTGTTGTAAAGAAGGTCTAGAAAGATAATTTTGCAATAAATCACCAAAATAAAGCCAAAATACTCTAATTTTTTCTTGTAACTTACCAAGGCCTATGTTGCACTTCAATAGAAAAATCTCCCCAAAATTAGGTGATTTGCAACCTTGAGAGCGAATTTTTAGAAAACCCTAATTTCCTAATAAATCACTTATTTATGCTTCAAATTATCTGAAATATTTTCTGTAGTCTCCTCTAGTATATCTTCAAAAAGCCACTAAAAATCAAGAACCAATTCTGCAGGATCTAGGAGATATGGACCTTCCAAATAATTTGGGTAGAAACTCTAATTTTGAAACAATTCGCTCAATTTTGCTCCAATTACTATGAAATATGGATTGGAGATTCTTTAATATGTCCTTCAAATATCCTTTAAGAATCAGACAAAAAATCACTAGAATATGGGAGATATGGGCTTCGCAAAATGACCTCCAAAATTGAAAAAAATTGCCTTGTAACAATTCCAAGATCATGCTCTGATACCACTTGTAATGAAACAACTTGCACAAGAAGAATATAATGTGAATTATGCTGAAAATACTTGATAATAATATGCCACATCAACAATAGTATCAAAAAGCATGAACGATTACAAGCACAAAGTCTTGTAGATCATTCAACTGAAAGATAAACAAAAACACAAATGCAGATCTAAATAATAGATGCAACACAAAGTTTACATAAATCACTTAGAGTCCTTCATATTTCATCACCTAATTACCACCAAATGAGATCAATTCATAAAATTATCGAATCCAACGCAAAGTTTGGTTTGCAATCCTCTTCTTTATTGATCAAATTCCATTCACAAAAGCATGAACACAAAGTTTCACAATTTTGCTTCAAAAAGGGCAGCACTTCATTGCAAAATACTAAAGGATAAATTTACAATGGAAATCCCTCACATTATATAGAAAGAGGGATGAGCAAAATTAGGAAATTGATTGAGGAAATTAAGGAAAGTTAGGTGAGCGATTTTAGGAGATCTCACCTAACTTTGACCAAAGTCAAAGTGTAATTTGTTTTCAAAATATTACATCTTCGAGCTTGGTGTAATTACAATTTACAAAAAGACATTCGAAAATGTCAAGAAATATTTACAAGATGCATAAAGGGATGCACCAGAAATGTCTAACACTGGAGAATAGGAGGCTGCTTCGTGTTTCTTTGCCTTGGGCGCGGAAGTCTTCATATTTCCTCCTAGTCTCCTGCACAAATTTCTCATTTGGACCAACGGTGTAATCCACAATGGTGTGAATTCTCGTGATCGATCTCATGGCAGATGAGTGAACCTTATTGCACCTGTCAAGATGCGTTTTCAGGTTATCCAATGTGAGCCTTGTATCACAAATGATGTTTAGTGAAGCTTCTGAGAAGTATGAACTGTCAATCAATTTCATGATGGCTTCTTTGTAGATCTGAGATATTTCCATGGCCGGCAGGAAGATACAATTTTCCTCAAGAAGTTGACCAGGAAACTCTTTGATACCTTTTTCAAGAATAGCGCGATGCCCTTCGACATCTTCCTGTACTTGGTGGAGATCCTCCGTAAGAGATTGAATTACTTGAATTCTGTGTTTCAAGGATTCTCTTACCTCAACGAACTTTTCTTTGTTAGGAATTACCCCAACCTCCACCAACTTACTGAGCTTTACCTGTTTCATCTCCGACCATGACAACAGGCATTTTTCCATGTCTCTGTGCTCCTGGGAAAGTGCAATTTTTTCTTTATCAAGCTATGTGGTGAGCATGGCCCACAAGGTAGTTTTCTCGTCTGCAGCCATTATAATCTGAGATCCGTGTTCAATGATCTTCTCAATAAAGTCATACAACACTCTGCCTTTGGAGGCGAACTTCTCAGCTTTCTTGACAGCTGGGTCTTCAATACTTACCACTGTCAGCGGTTGTGCATTACTTGGAGAACCTGCAAGTCTCTTTACAACAGTGGCATAATGTTCTGCCCTCTATTTGTACATTTTGCGAGCTTGCTCTACTTTATCCAGCCTTCTAGCCAAGATATCCAAAGTGACTTGCACATCGACTTTTTCACTTTCATTGGTAACCTTGCCAAGCTGGACCTTTGTCATCGTGTAGTCTTCCATATTGACATCACCTTCTTCATGTGGTGGTATGCCAATTTCCGCATACTTGTGGCCAGACTTATCAACATTCATCCTTGAGTATACTTTTTCCTTTTTCTTCCCTTTAGCCTTTGGAAGGACTATCTCTTCGAGGTCGAGCTCCTCAGGAGAAATCATTTGCTTTTTACACTTCGACACTTGAGATATTAGCTAACGGGGAAGAATGGAAGTTTGAGCTTCTGGATTCACTGTCATTTTAGCCGTCATTGCTACTTCTAAAGTTATTGTCACGTCTGAAGTTACCATGGGCATCGTGACAATAGGAGAAGTGTCTGTCATCATTGCTCCTGTAGTTGGCACATTGAGCTGATCACACATTGACTCATTCATGAAACGATTGAATTCATTTTCAGAAGTGATATCATACGTTGGTGAAGACAGGCTAGGAATGGACGATGGAGGGCTCGACAGTATATCAACCGTATGGATGCTTGTCACTGAGGGAGTATCAAGGAACAAGAGGTGGAGGAGTTCTTGAATTTGGAGGAGTATGAGGAACATTGGAAGTCACAGGCGATGATGTTTTGGGAATTTCCCCAACTACATTCTCAAGAGGAGAAGTAGTTCTTTCTTGATCATGCCCGGGTTCCTGTTGATCACCCTCTTGTCTCTCCGATTCTGGTTCACCTTCAAAATTACCTTCAGATCCTTCTTCAGAATCTTCTTTAGACTCTTGCCCACTTTCAGAAACCTCTTCTACATCAAAGTCTGCTTCTGCTGAATCTTCATCTTCAACGGATTGATCACTTGAAGTTTCTTCTTCATCAAAATCTACCTTCTCTGGAATAGAATTTTTACCTTTAGAGCGAGATGGATTAGATTCCGTGATTTCTGTCTCTGCGATGGACTGGGTATCTCTCTTGCCAACAATGAACTTGATCCTAGGACCTCTTCATGAAGAAGTGGGAATGGCCACTGATTTATTTTTGTTGCGGAGTTCTTGCTGTTGGCGAGCTTCTGCTTCGGATTCCTCTCCTTCTGAGTCTATTCTGAAACTTTTCATTGCATAACCATGTTCATGTAACCATTCTTCAGTGTTGGCTAGGATTGGCCTCAACCTCTCTCTTATGCTGGTAACTTCTTTTCTAGACCATTGAATTGCAGGCAACGGCCTTTTAGCAATTTCTTGCTCATCATAGACAACATTCATGATATCACCTGGATCTGTAAAATCCTCTGGTAGGTCAGCAATATCAAGATCTCTGATTTGTTGAATAGTCAACCTGCAATAGTCCATTTTGCGAATGGCTTCTTCATCTCTGCAATTAGCCCAGATGTCCTCAAAACGGTACTTGTGATGATGACCCTTTTGCAATCTTTTTCTGACATCTCGGTAATTAAAATAAAACCTATACCTGTAGGTCTTGATTGTCATGATCTGCATTTTAGCATAAACAGACTTAGCCTTTTGTGCAGTAGGGATAGCATATCGGCCAATGGTCAATGGGAACTTGAATCCACGCTTGTGGTTGCTTCTTCGTTCTTTTTGCACTGACATCAACTATCTGCATGTTTCCATGAGAACCCACTTATCTGAAGGATAACGTGGTAGCATGTAGGGACAACTAGTGTAGCATCCTACTCTCAAGTAAGTAAATGTTGGGAATTGAAGAAATAGGCATCCAACTTTACTTACCACCTTATAAGCCTCATCAGATACTCTCCTTCTTTCGAGAGCTGGATCAAAATTGAAAAGCAAAGGCGCAAAGAAAGCATCTGTGACCCACCTGAAGTGATGAAAGCTTTCCTTCAGCTCCAATTGATAGAAAAATCTGTACACAGGTACCATCATCCGATTCCCTTTTGTAGATAGACCTGGGAATTGTCTCATTACAGCCACCACATACACCAGGTAAGAAGTCATATAGAACTTCAATGTAGAAGGAGCATTGATCAACTGCTCGTGTATTTCATCACTGATCTGTTTGCCCCAGTCAATATGCACCTTCTGTCTTCTTATGATCCTGATGTATTCATACATCCAATCGTGAAAAGTGGATGATTCTGGCAAGCCTTTCACTCTGCTTAGAAATGTGATCATATCTTTGATGTCATCTTTGAAATCACTTCGCAGGAGTCCTTTCGGCCATCTGGAAACAGATGATTCTAGGCTTCTTTAACCATTGAGTGTTTACTAAGTGTTTAGCTTTATTGGGATCAGCGTCAAAGACCTCTTGTGCTTTTGATATAGAAATATCAATGTATTTCTCCATATGAGGAACCTTGAAAACAATGTCAAAGAAATCAAGGTCGAGTCTCAGAATCTCGTGCCCGGAAGAATCGATCACACTTCTACTTTCTCTGATGTAGTGAGACGCCACCTGAAGAACAAACTCTGTATTATGTGTAGCTATAGGGAACATTGCCACCAAATGAAGGTTGTTGTGTATGATTGCTCTCATTGGATCGGGATGAGGCTTCGTCTCTGTTTGCTTTGCGAAATCAACCAAGTCTTGATGGCCATCCTCTGTGTCTTTTATTTCTTCCACCTTGGAGGACACTACGGTCGGCGGATATACACCTTGATATTTGTACTTCATTTTTCCTTTTGCTTTTGAAGAAGATGGAGGTTTACTGGGAGTCATCAGAAACAACTAGAACTTTGATCACTCTAACTTTGGATACCTTTGAAAAGAGACTGCAAGGTGTTGAGCCAGAACAAACATTAATCGTTAGGAAACATGGGAATGCGCGAGACAAACAATGATGATGGGAAAGCATGGAGCGGATGACATGGCACACAAAACGATGCACAAAATGGAAAGAACAAGGCTCAGGAGTGAAATGGTCAAAAATGAAACTCATCTCGAAAAGATTGTAGAAAATTGGAAAAAGTGTAAGGGCACCAAAATTCAACGCCCTTACATTTTGGAAATGGTATTTTTGATGCAAGAGCGCTAAATTTTAGCGCTCTTACATCTCTTAGAGTTAGAATTTATTTTGAAATATTCAGCATGTCAGGGCGCTAAAATTAAGCGCTTTTGCATCTTTGGCACATTTTGACAAAACAAATGTAGAGATGTATGGAAATGACGCTTGGGGTTGGAAAGGTATTTTGTAACATGGAAAGTTTTGAAGACAATTTTTGTTTTCCTTTGGATAGAGCTGCAATTCATCACCATTTGTAAAAACGTTCAAAATATTTCTCAAAGAAACCCTCTTTCAAAACAAGAGATTTCTCAAAGTGATTGTGTAAAAACGTGTTTGCAAGGCGACAAAGAAGGAAGCCAACATAAAAAAACATTGGAGAGAAAAGCAAGAAGAATGCGTTTGTAAACAAAATGCAAAATTTCCTTTGCTGGAGGGTAAGAGGAGAAAACCATGCAAAAAATGCCATGAAAGGATTCAAGCAATGAATATGCAAGACCAAAACCCGAAGGAAGGGAAAGAAAAACGCGAATGGGGAAGAAGAAAACGTGTGGGGAGAAAAACATAGGATAAAACACATGCAAAACTAAAACATAAACAAAAAAGAATGGAGAAGAATAAAGAGGAAACGACTTACCCAGATGAAACGCAAGGATAGCTGGAGAAAAGACTCGAAGTTGTCAAAAACGTGATTTGCAGTTTGAAGAGCACTTCGCCCAGCAAGAAGAAAAGAAAGCAAAAGATCATAAACAATGAAAATGGTGAAACAAAACACTTTTAAGTGAAAGAATAAATTGAAAACCTAACTCAAGTCGAGCAATAAATTTAGGCACGAAAAGTGGCACGATTGACGAAAAACGCGAAAATCATGAAGAAACGTGCCAGGGCCAAAAAAGTCTAAGTGTCAGGAAAAAGTGTAATGGCGCTAAAATTTAGCGTTATTACATTTTTTAGAAATTCACTTTTATGCAGGGGCGCTAAAATTTAGCGCCCCTGCACTTTTCATACTTAGCCAAATTTTGGCTTCAGAGCAGGATTGCACTTTTTCAGTGCCATTGCATTTTTCGCAATTTGCTAAGTACGAATAGTGAGACTTCGCAAAGGAGCTCGTTTCGAAGGTCTTCACGAGGCGAACAAAGGGGGATGCTTGAATTGACTATTCAAGGCTTTAAAACACATTTCGAGGTAGCCTAAAAACTACTTCGTTATGCATACTTGAACTTCATGAATCCTAGGAAATGGACAAGTTTCATAGGGGGTTTTTCCATGGAACGAGCGCTGCTAGATTCCGTGATAACAGCTAGCTCCTGCTGGGGATCTTCCTTCGGTTGTTCTTTGAAAAGAACGAAGTAAGAAGAATTCCAAAATTCAAGTGCCTTATCCATTGGGCTTGGAGTCAGGTGACGATGACGACAGAAACAAAAATGTAAAGACTCAAAAGGACTAAAAAATAAAAAGTATTTACATACCAATGCCAACTTCTTTACTATGTAAAGTGCCTGAGATGTTGCCCACTGTGAGGAAGGGAAAATGATGTTCTGTCTCCGTATGCTAACAAGAAACTGTTCTCACCATGCAACTGATGTATTTGGAAAGGTCCTGTCCATAGTGAGTCAAATTTCCTTTGCATACCTTTTGGTTCTCTTCGTTTGTCCCACAAGAGAACGAGGTCACCAATTTGAAATTCTCGAGACTTACTTTTTTGTCAAATAGCTTCTTCACTTGGTCCTGGTGTTCCGCAATGCGGTCAGCCACTTGAACCTGATTCTCTTCCAATTCAGAGAGATACATGATGCGCTTATCAACAAAATTCTCAAACATCTCATCCTCAATGGCCTTAGCCAACTTGAGGGCTGGTAGTTCCAAGGTTATAGGAATCTCGACATTCAACCCATACAAGAGTTGAAAAGGAGACATGCCGATTGCTTGATTCGGAGTTATTCTATCTTCCCAAAAAGCGTCAAACAAAGCCTTGTGCCACAAACGTTGATTCTCGTCCACCAGCTTGCGGATTATAGTTACCAGATTCTTGTTACTAGATTCCACCTGACCATTACCCTGTGGGTAATAGTCAGAAGAATGTGACAAGGTTATACCGTGTTCGAAACAAAACTCAGTGATCTCGCTTGATGAGAAGGCAAAAGCATTGTCAGCAACAATCTTGTTCGGCACACCGAACCTAAAAATAATACTTTCTTTTAAGAAACTACACACTACCTCTGAAGTAGCACGCTTGGTAGGTATTGTTTCCACCCATTTGGTGAAATAGTCTGTAGCAGTTAAAACGTAGATATGTCCAGCACTTGACGATGGATTAACTACACCTATGAAATCAATGCCCCTTTGCTAGAAAGGTTCATCAATCACAACAGGTTTTAATGGCAAAGATGCCAACCTGGGATGACCGACAAATTTTTGGCACAATTCACACTTACGCACCCAAGAGTACGTGTCCTTAAAAAGTGTGGGCCAGTAATACTTCACTCTCAGGATTTTGTGAGCGGTTAATGGTGCTGAGAAATGCCCACCACATGCCAAATCATGATAAGATTTCAGCAACTTTTTCTATTGTTCTTTATCAACACATCTGAGAAATGTCCCATCCATTGCACGCTTATACAAGCCGTTGTCCCATAAGACAAAATTAGCTGATTTTAGCTTGATGGTTCTCTTTTCCTTTGGAGTCAAGTGATTGGGACATTCTCCGTATGTCAGGAAGTGAGCGATGTTGGAATACCATTTGTCGGTGGTGCTAACAAATAGTACCATTGGAAGTGTACTGGGATCAACCTCCTCTTCATTTGAAACTTGTTCATCCTCTAAAATTTCTTCATTTGGATTATTTTCTGCAATAAGTTGACAAAGGCCACGTCCACGTATCAACTTAGTGGGTTTAATCTCCAGATCATATTCCTGAATCTTGGCAATCCAATTGCCTCTTTTTGTTCCAAATTCCTGTTGTGTTAGGATAGACTTAACAGTCAAATCTTGGACGAGAACTTTCACATGACTGCTTAGAATGTAGAACCGGAAATGCTTAACGGCTTTTACAACTGCAAAAGCGTGCTTCTCCATTTGAGAATATTTCAATTCATAATTCTTCAGGGGGCAGCTCATGAATGCAATGGGGGATTCAAAACCTTCATCATTTTCCTGTACCAAAATTGCCGATAGTGTATGCTCAGAAGCATAACTGTACATAACAAAATCTTTGGTGTAGTTAGGGCAAACCAATACAGGTGCATGAGCAATGGCCTCCTTGATGTCATTGAACGCTACTTTTCCTTCTACCGTCCAATGAAATGTTGTGTTACCCTTCATCATATTTACAATATGACAGGTCTTTTCAACAAAGTCTGGGAGAAACCTCCTTAAGAAGTTTACTTTGCCGAAAAAAGAATGAATAGCTTTCTTGCTTGATGGAAAAATGAGAGATTTAATTCCACTGACTCTTTCCAAGTCAATCTTGATTCCTTCAGCAGATACAACGTGACCAAGAAGTTTACCTTCTGTCACCCCAAAAGTTGACTTTTTGGGATTTAGGGAAATGTCGTGCTGACGGAATCTCTCTAAAGTTTGCCTCAAGTGGTAGAAATGCTCATGATGTTGCTTAGAGAAAACTGTGAGATCGTCAAGATACACCATAATGAACTTGCCCATCACGTCGTGGAAAGTGAGATCCATGGCACATTGGAATGTAGCGCCAACGTTGATCAAACCAAACGACATCCCATGATACGCAAAGGTTCCCCATGGCATTGTGAAAGCGGTTTTGTGTTGATCGCTTGAATTAACTTCAATTTGATTATAACCGAAAAATCCGTCTAGCATGGAAAGCATCTTGGATCCAGTTACATTTTGTAAAACTTGATCCATCACTGAAAGTGGGTAATTTTCTTTGAGAGACAATTGATTTAGATTTCTGAAATCTACGCAAATGCGGATTTCACCATTCTTCTTACAAACGGGGACAATATTGGCTATCCACGTTGAATGATGGATAGGGAATATTATCCATGCATTCAACATCTTTTGAACTTCTTCCAAAATCATTCCAGAGATCTTGGGATTGTACTACCTTTGCTTTTGTTTGTAAGGTAAAGCTCCAACCTTGAGAGGAATATCATGTTGCACTTCTTTGGGCTGAAATGATTTTAGATCATCATATGAGTATGCCAAGACATCAATATACTCCTACAGTAGCTGAGCAAACTGTCTTCTTTCTTCGGCTGTGCAACATTTTCCAATGTTCACCATCTTAGGGTTGGCTTCAATTCCTAAATTAATCTGTTCCACTTCATTAGATGAGTCAGAATCTGAGAGTTGCTTCTTTACATGGCGATCATGTTTGTCAAAAAGCTTTTCCAAGGATACCAATCCTTTGGGAATCTTATTCCCTTTGAGTTGCAAATATTCCTTACCCGTGATAGGATCTATGTTAGACACAGATTCTCGAGGCGGAGAATCACTGCCCTCAAAATACAACTCATCAAAGCTCTCTGCTTTCTCAAGAAAGGCGATGATTTGATGATCATCATTGAAAATCTGCCAGTTCTCTGAATTGTTAGGTACACTTGGGTGGAAAACCAACTCTATGGTGTAGGTAGAACCTTGAAAGTCTTTGTGTGGCACCAAGAGTGTGGCAGAGATTGCGAGGGAATCAACTCTAGTATTGTATTCTCTGGGAACCACAGAGATATCAAAAGCTTCAAATTCCTCAATGGAATCCCATACTAGATTACGATAATGCCTGAGTCTATCATTCTTTGTTTGATAGAGATTTCTTACTTGACATACTATCAGTTTGGCATCACCTTGTGCATGAATATTTTTTATACCTTTCTTCAGCGCAACTTGCATTCCCAACAACAGGGCTTCATACTCAGCAGTGTTATTGGTGTTATCAAACTGCAACTTGAAAGAGAAAGGGAAAAAAATTCCTGTTGGAGAAATAAAAACCATTCCTACTCTAGAGCTGGTCAAAGAGCAGCTACCATCAAACTCGAGCAACCAGACACCATTGGGACCACCAAATTGAACAGTGTCGAAGTCCAAAACTTCATCCTCTGACGAAGATTCATGGTCGGGGATGGACAAATCACCTGATGACATCTCATTTGAAGTGGAGGAAATATCATCATTCTCTAACTCATTTTGAGTCGAGGATTCTCCTACCTCGTTTTTCTGTAGATAGTAAGTTCCCACGCATGAGGATTCGAACAAAATCTGAGCTCTGGGATCATCTGACTTGGCAACTAAAAACTTTGATTCTTTTTCAAGAATCAACTTTTGCATCACACCTTTTACTGGTATTCTTGCTTCAGACATATCCATACTTAGTTCTCCTCCAACATCTTTGCAGAAATTGCATTTGAGGAGGATACCGTAGGAAGCTAGTACATCGGCCACAAGGACCGTCATCTTTATTTTCTTCTCCGGGTATGTAGCGAATGCGTATTGCGCATCTTTGATCTAACCGATCAATGGCACTTGTTTATTCTCCATGGAAAAACAATGGCTGAAAGTTTTGGTCATTTCGAGGCCTAAAGCAGTAGCTACCTTTGCCGACATCACATTGTCAGATGCACCAGAGTCTATGACACAGTTACTCAGCTTGAAACCATTTACTAGTAAGGAGATGAAAAATAGATCAATGCGTCCGGAAGCGGTGGGAGGATTTGATACAAGGTTACTCGGTGATATCTTGGGTTTAGGAGTAACTGGGATGTCAGGAGGAGTATCCTGGCTTGGGGAAATTCTTTTATCATTGACGAAATTGACAAGCCTGTCAAATTGGTCGGGGTTGGCTTTGAGGTATTCAGCCTCAGACATTTGAACCTTGGTTTTCTTGGCATGGTCAATAATGTCGAAAGCCTGGAAAGAACTTTGTAGGTTGGAAGTAATAACTTCACTGATTGGTTTTACAAAAGGTACACTGGTCTTTGGAACGAGAGGATTAGCTTTAGGAATAACGGGAGTTGACGAAGGAGAACGAGGTGCACTTACTTGTGGATTTGTTGCTTTCTTAGGTTGCCAAGGAAGGGGAGATCCTCTTTTGGCGATCGTTACTGGCGGCTTCTCTTTTTCTGGAATAGCAGCAGCTTGAGCTTTATCAAGCTGATTTTGTTGATGCCACGTAAAAATAGCGTAAGTGTCAGTCACCAAGTTGTCTTCTTCTTCTTCTTCCATCATTTGTAAATAGCTAATCTTGGAGTCGCCAGTCAGTTCAGTTTCTTCTTCTTGGAAGAGGTCGGCATTTTCTTCTTCAGGATATTCGGGCTGCGCATAATCATCTTGTTCAATCTCATAGTACCCTGTAGCATTGTTGGCAGGCAGGGCTTCCAGAGCAAGCCTTCCTGGAGGTGCTGGGAGATGATTTTGATTTTTGTTGCCAGCATAGTTAGGGAAAGTCCTCCTAGGGACGTCCTTGTAGTTATTACTATTGTTGTTGTTTGAAACTTGTTTCTTGAGAGACAAAACTTCATTTGCCAACCTTTGGACCATAGGATCTATAAAATTTGAGCTGGCAGTGGGAGTACTGACATTGGATGTTGAAGACCCTGAGGCTTGCATCCTTTTATTTCCATTAGTCCCCATCCTGATTTCTCTAGTAAGGATCGTGTCGTCCTCCAGACTGGTAGCCAATTGCTGGGCTACTTCAACGTTAACAAGATTTTCCCTACGTAAGTTGAAACTCACCTTAGGTAGTTGGGTGTTGATGAAGAAGCACTTTAGGTTATGATCCGTTGGTTTTGCATCAATTGGGATCCGTGTCACCAACTTATTGAATTTTGCCACAAACTCGCGCATAGGATCATGAGCCTCTTTATGCATGGTGGTGAGCTGTGTCAATAGAGCATGTGAATCTTCCGCAGGCTTAAATATTTCTTCAAATTTAGTGTGAAGAGAGGCCCAATCGGTGACGGAGGCATTTGGAAGGGTGAAAAACCATTCGGCTGCAACCCCTTGAAGGGATTCAATGAACAATCTTACAGAAACATCTTCATGTTCAATACCAAGAATGCCACAGACGATGTAGAATGCAGATATATGTTCATCAGGGTGTTGTTTTCCATCGCCTTACAACTTCGGGAGATGCTTCCTGGATACACGTGGCAGTTCATGCAGAGGTGCAGCCAAACGGAGGGGGCCAAAAGCATTTCCCCATGGTCCTGTAGGTGGTGCGGCCACGAATGGTTGCACAACAGGTACTTGAACAGGACGTCTACGATAAATTGACCAAACACTTGGGAGAGGAGGTCTTTGGCTACGTGGAGGGAAGCTTATAGCACGTTGCAATGGTGACCTTGCTTGTGGAAGAGTAAATGGGAAGTCACGTTGCAACAACTCTTCAAAAAGTGGATCTGTTACTCCTTGAGCCCTCAATCCTCTTCTATATATTCGGTCTTCCAGAATGTAGATCTGAATACAATGGATGTTATAGAGTTAACAATATACAAAAGAACAGCAAGAAAAAGGAAACTTACCTACTTCAATCATAAGCGTGAGGCTCAGATTGTGTATGTCGTTTCCCCAATGGAGTCACCAAAAAACTGTTGGGTGAAAATTATATAATCCACTTTTCGATAGATTACACAACTTGGACTTCAGCCACAGCTATGTGAGATGTAAATCTCTCCTCTCGGAAAGGGGAGGCGCCCTTCTTACTGCTGATAGAAGCGATAGTAAAACAAAAAAGTAATCACAAAACATACACAAAACTTACGAAGTGGAGGGGTGTGTTACATTCATCCTTCTCTCTTTTTTCAGAGAAGATGTTTACAATGCTTCACTGTTGGAAGTTCACAATTCTTAACAACTTGAAATGAAAAACTAGCAGTAATACCAATACCTCTATCTTGTCAAAGCAAAGCGTAGAGATACCAGAAGTAATTAACAATAAACAGATAAAGTAAAAGGGAAAGCTCACGAAGGCACAAAGTCGTTCTGTAGCTTTATCAATGTTGGATATGTGGAAATGTATCGTTTGTCACGTTAGAAGCACAAAGTCTTCTTAGACGCAACAATTCCTCGAACAACATGAACAATTACGAGCGCAAAGTCTTGTAGATTATCAAACCAAAGTATCAAAGAGCATGAACGATTACAAGCACAAATTCTTGTAGATCACTCAACAATAGTATCAAAGAGCATGAACGATTACAAGCACAAAGTCTTGTAGATCATTCAACCGAAAGATAAACAAAAACACAAATGCAGATCTAAATAATAGATGCAACACAAAGTTTACATAAATCACTTAGAGTCCTTCATATTTCATCACCTAATTACCACCAAATGAGATCAATTCATAAAAGTATCGAATCCAACGCAAAGTTTGGTTTGCAATCCTCTTCTTTATTGATCAAATTCCATTCACAAAAGCATGAACACAAAGTTTCACAATTTTGCTTCAAAAAGGGTAGCACTTCGTTGCAAAATACTAAAGGATAAATTTACAATGGAAATCTCTCACATTATATAGAAAGAGGGATGAGCAAAATTAGGAAATTGATTGAGGAAATTAAGGAAAGTTAGGTTAGCGATTTTAGGAGATCTCACCTAACTTTGACCAAAGTCAAAGTGTAATTTGTTTTCAAAATATTACATCTTCGAGCTTGGTGTAATTACAATTTACAAAAAGACATTCGAAAATGTCAAGAAATATTTACAAGATGCATAAAGGGATGCACCGGAAATGTCTAACACTAGAGAATAGGAGGCTGCTTCATGTTTGTTTGCCTTGGGCGCGGAAGTCTTCATATTTCCTCCTAGTCTCCTGCACAAATTTCTCATCTGGACCAATGGTGTAATCCACAATGGTGTGAATTCTCGTGATCGATCTCATGGCAGATGAGTGAACCTTATTGCACCTGTCAAGATGCGTTTTCAGGTTATCCAATGTGAGCCTTGTATCACAAATGATGTTCAGTGAAGCTTCTGAGAAGTCTGAACTATCAATCAATTTCATGATGGCTTCTTTGTAGATATGAGATATTTCTGTGGCCGGTAGGAAGATACGATTTTCCTCAAGAAGTTGACCAGGAAACTCTTTGATACCTTTTTCAAGAATAGCGCGATTCCCTTCGACATCTTCCTGTACTTGGTGGAGATCCTCCGTAAGAGATTGAATTACTTTAATTCTATGTTTCAAGGATTCTCTTACCTCAACGAACTTTTCTTTGTCAGGAATTACCCCAACCTCCACCAACTTACTGAGCTTTACCTGTTTCATCTCCGACCATGACAACATGCATTTTTCCATGTCTCTGCGCTCCTGGGAAAGTACACTTTTTTCTTAACAAGCTCTATGGTGAGCTTGGCCAACAAGGTAGTTTTCTCGTCCGCAGCCATTATAATCTGAGATCCGTGTTCAATGATCTTCTCAACAAAGTCATACAACACTCTGCCTTTGGAGGCGAACTTCTCAGCTTTCTTAACAGCTGGGTCTTCAATACTTACCACTGTCAGCGGTTGTGCATTACTTGGAGAACCTGCAAGTCTCTTTACAACAGTGGCATAATGCTCTGCCCTCTATTTGTACATATTGTGAGCTTGCTCTACTTTATCCAGCATTCCAGCCAAGATATCCAAAGTGACTTGCGCATCGGCTTTTGCACTTTCATTGATAACCTTACCAAGCTGGACCTTTGTCACCGTGTAGTCTTCCATATTGACATCACCTTCTTCATGTGGTGGTATGCCAATTTCCACATACTTGTGGCCAAACTTATCAACATTCAGCCTTGAGTATACTTTTACCTTTTTCTTCCCTTTAGCCTTTAGAAGGACTATCTCTTTGAGGTCAAGCTCCTCCGGAGAAATCATTTGCTTTTTACGCTTCGACACTTGGGATATTAGCCAAGGGGGAAGAATGGAAGTGTGAGCTTCTGGATTCACTGTTAATTTAGCCATCATTGCTACTTCTGAAGTTATTGTCACGTCTGAAGTTACAATGGGTATCGTGACAATAAGAGAAGTGTCTGTCATCATTGCTCCTGCAGTTGGCACATTGAGCTGATCACGCATTGCCTCATTCATGAAACGATTGAATTCATTTTTAGAAGTGATATCATACGTTGGTGAAGACAGGCTAGGAATGGATGATGGAGGGCTCGACAGTATATCAACCATATGGATGCTTGTCACTGAGGGAGTATCAAGCAAGGTTGATGCTGCAGGGATAGTGGATATCTCGGCTGCAGGAATGCATGTGGTAGGAATAGGTGACAAAGGAACATGAGGTGGAGGAGTTCTTGAATTTGGAGGGGTATGAGGAACATTGGAAGTCACAGGCGATGACGTTTTGGGAATTTCCTCAACTACATTCTCAGGAGGAGAAATAGTTCTTTCTTGATCATGCTCGGGTTCCTATTGATCACCCTCTTGTCTCTCTGATTCTGGTTCACCTTCAAAATCACCTTCAGATCCTTCTTCAGAATCTTCTTCAGACTCTTGCCCACTTTCAGAAACCTCTTCTGCATCGGAGTCTGCTTCTGCTGAATCTTCATCTTCAGCGGATTGATCAGTTGAAGTTTCTTCTTCATCGGAATCTACCTTCTCTAGAATATACTTTTTACCTTTAGAGCGAGATGGATTAGATTATGTGATTTCTGTCTCTGGGACGGACTGGGTATCTCTCTTGCCAACAGTGAACTTGATCCTAGGACCTCTTCGTGAAGAAGTGGGAATGGCCGCTGATTTATTTTTGTTGCGGAGTTCTTGTTATTGGCGAGCTTCTGCTTCAAATTCCTCTCCTTCTGAGTCTGTTCTGAAATTTTTCATTGCATAACCATGTTTATGTAACCATTCTTCAGTGTTGGCTAGGATTGGCCTCAACCTCTCTCTTATGCTGGTAACTTCTTTTCTAGACCATTGAATTGCAGGCAACGACCTTTTAGCAATTTCTTGCTCATCATAGACAACATTCATGATATCACCTGGATCTGTAAAATCCTCTGGTAGGTCAGCAATATCAAGATCTCTGATTTGTTTGAACATTCAACCTGCAATAGTCCATTTTGCGAATGGCTTCTTCATCTCTGCAATCAGCCTAGATGTCCTCAAAACAGTACTTGTGATGATGACCCTTTTGCAATCTTTTTCTGACATCTCAGTAATCAAAATCAAACCTATACCTGTAGGTCTTGATTGTCATGATCTGCATTTCAGCATAAACAGACTTAGCCTTTTGTGCAGTAGGGATAGCATATCGACCAATGGTTAGTGGGAACTTAAATCCACGCTTGTGGTTGCTTCTTCATTCTTTTTGCACTAACATCAACTGTCTGCATGTTTCCATGAGAACCCACTTATCCGAAGGATAACATGGTAGCATGTAGGGACAACCAGTGTAGCATCCTACTCTCAAGTAAGTAAACATTGGGAATTGAAGAAATAGGAATCCAACTTTACTTACCACTTTATAAGCCTCATCAGATACTCTCCTTCTTTCGAGAGCTAGATCAAAATTGAAAAGCAAAGGCACAAAGAAAGCATCTGTGACCCACCTGAAGTGATGAAAGCTTTCCTTTAGCTCCAATTGATAGAAAAATCTGTACACAGGTACCATCATCCGATTCCCTTTTGTAGATAGACCTGGGAATTGTCTCATTACAGCCGCCGCATACACCAGGTAAGAAGTCATATAGAACTTCAATGTAGAAGGAGCATTGATCAACTGCTCGTGTATTTCATCACTGATCTGTTTGCCCCAGTCAATATGCACCTTCTGTCTTCTTATGATCCTGATGTATTCATACATCCAATCGTGAAAAGTGGATGATTCCGGAAAGCCTTTCACTTTGCTTAGAAATGTGATCATATCTTTGACGTCATCTTTGAAATCACTTTGCAGGAGTCCTTTCGGCCATCTGGAAATAGATGATTCTAGGCTTCTTTAACCATTGAGTGTTTATTAAGTGTTTAGCTTTATTGGGATCAGCGTCAAAGACCTCTTGTGCTTTTGATATAGAAATATCAATGTATTTCTCCATATGAGGAACCTTGAAAACAATGTCAAAGAAATAAGGGTCGAGTCTCAGAATCTCGTGCCCGGAAGAATCGATCACACTTCTACTTTCTCTGATGTAGTGAGACGCCACCTGAAGAACAAACTCTGTATTATGTGTAGCTATAGGGAACATTGCCACCAAATGAAGGTTGTTGTGTATGATTGCTCTCATTGGATCGGGATGAGGCTTCGTCTCTGTTTGCTTTGTGAAATCAACCAAGTCTTGATGGCCATCCTCTGTGTCTTTTATTTCTTCCACCTTGGAGGACACTACGGTCGGCGGATATACACCTTGATATTTGTACTTCATTTTTCCTTTTGCTTTTGAAGAAGATGGAGGTTTACTGGGAGTCATCAGAAACAACTAGAACTTTGATCACTCTAACTTTGGAGACCTTTGAAAAGAGACTGCAAGGTGTTGAGCCAGAACAAACATTAATCGTTAGGAAACATGGGAATGCGCGAGACAAACAATGATGATGGGAAAGCATGGAGCGGATGACATGGCACACAAAATGATGCACAAAATGGAAAGAACAAGGCTCAGGAGTGAAATGGTCAAAAATGAAACTCATCTAGAAAAGATTGTAGAAAATTGGAAAAAGTGTAAGGGCACCAAAATTCAACGCCCTTACATTTTGGAAATGGTATTTTTGATGCAAGAGCGCTAAATTTTAGCGCTCTTACATCTCTTAGAGTTAGAATTTATTTTGACATATTCAACATGTCAGGGCGCTAAAATTAAGCACTTCTGCATCTTTGGCACATTTTGACAAAACAAATGTAGAGATGTATGGAAACGACGCTTGGGGTTGGAAAGGTATTTTGTAACATGGAAAGTTTTGAAGACAATTTTTTTTTTCCTTTGGATAGAGCTGCAATTCATCACCATTTGTAAAAACGTTCAAAAGATTTCTCAAAGAAACCCTCTTCAAAACAAGAGATTTCTCAAAGTGATTGTGTAAAAACGTGTTTGCAAGGCGACAAAGAAGGAAGCCAACATAAAAAGCATTGGATAGAAAAGCAAGAAGAATGCATTTTTAAACAAAACACAAAATTTCCTTTGCTCGAGGGTAAGAGGTGAAAACCATGCAGAAAACGCCATGAAAGGATTCAAGCAATGAATACACAAGACCAAAACGCGAAGGAAGGGAAAGAAAAACTCAAATGGGGAAGAAGAAAATGCGTGGGGAGAAAAACATAGGATAAAACACATGCAAAACTAAAACATAAACAAAAATGAACGGAGAAGAATAAAGAGGAAACGACTTACCCAGATGAAACACAAGGATTGCTGGAGAAAAGACTCGAAGTTGTCAAAAACGTGATTTGCAGTTTGAAGAGAACTTCGCCCAACAAGAAGAAAAGAAAGAAAAAGATCATAAACAATGAAAATGGTGAAACAAAACACCTTTAAGTGAAAGAAGAAATCGAAAACCTAACTCAAGTCGAGCAATAAATTTAGGCACGAAAAGTGGCACGATTGATGAAAAACGCGAAAATCATGAAGAAACGTGCCAAGGCCAAAAAAGTCTAAGTGTCAGGAAAAGGTGTAATGGCGCTAAAATTTAGCGCTATTACATTTTTTAGAAATTCACTTTTATGTAGGGGCACTAAAATTTAGCGCCCCTGTACTTTTCATACTTAGCCAAATTTTGGCTTCAAAGCAAGAGCGCACTTTTTTAGTGCCATTGCATTTTTCACAATTTGCTAAGTACAAACAGTGATACTTCACGAAGGAGCTCGTTTCGAAGGTCTTCGCGAGGCGAACAAAGGGGGATGCTCAAATTGACTATTCGAGGCTTTAAAACACATTTCGAGGTAGCCTAAAAACCACTTCGTTATGCATACTTGAACTTCACGAATCCTAGGAAATAGACAAGTTTCGTAGGGGGGTTATCCGTGGAACGAGCGCTACTAGATTCCGTGATAACAACTAGCTCCTGCTGGGGATCTTCCTTTCGTTGTTCTTTGAAAAGAACGAAGGAAGAAGAATTCCAAAATTCAAGTGCCTTATCCATTGGGCTTGGAGTCAGGCAACGACGACGACAGAAACAAAAACGTAAAGACTCAATAGGACTAAAAAATAAAAAGTATTTACATACCAACGCCAACTTCTTTACTGTGTAAAGTGCTTGAGATGTTGCCCACTTTGAGGAAGGGCAAATGGTGTTCCATCTCCATATGCTAACAAGAAACTATTCTCACCATGCAACTGATGTATTTGGAAAGGTCTTGTCCACAGTGAGTCAAATTTCCCGTGCATACCTTTTGGTTCTCTTCGTTTGTCCCACAAGAGAACGAGGTCACCAATTTGAAATTCTCGAGACTTATCTTTTTTGTCAAACAACTTCTTCACTTGGTCCTGGTGTTCCGCAATGCGGTCAGCCACTTGAACCCGATTCTCTTCCAATTCAGAGAGATACATGATGCGCTTATCAACAGAATTATCAAACGTCTCATCCTCAATGGCCTTAGCCAACTTGAGGGCTGGTAGTTCCAAGGTTATAGGAATCTCGACATTCAACCCATACAAGAGTTGAAAAGGAGACATGCCGATTGCTTGCTTCAGAGTTATTATGTCTGCCCACAAAGCGTCAAACAAAGCCTTGTGCCACAAACGTTGATTCTCATCCACCAGCTTGCGGATTATAGTTACCAGATTCTTGTTACTAGATTCCGCTTGACCATTACCCTGCGGGTAATAGTCAGAAGAATGTGACAAGGTTATACCGTGTTCAAAACAAAACTCAGTGATCTCGCTTGATGAGAAGGTAGAAGCATTGTCAGCAACAATCTTGTTCGGCACCCCGAACCTAGAAATAATACTTTCTTTTAAGAAACTGCACACTACCTCTGAAGTAGCACGCTTGGTAGGTATTGCTTCCACCCATTTGGTGAAATAGTCTGTAGCAGTTAAAACGTAGATATGTCCAGCACTTGACGATGGATTAACTACACCTATGAAATCAATGCCCAATTGCTGGAAAGGTTCATCAATCACAACAGGTTTTAATGGCAAAGATGCCAACCTGGGACGACCGACAAACTGTTGGCACAATTCACACTTACGCACCCAAGAGTACGTGTCCTAAAAAAGTGTGGGCCAGTAATACTTCGCTCTCAGGATTTTGTGAGTGGTTACTGGCACTGAGAAATTCCCACCACATGCCAAATCATGATAAGATTTCAACAACTTTTGTTGTTGTTGTTTATCAACACATCTGAGAAATGTCCCGTCCATTGCACGCTTATACAAGCCGTTGTCCCATAAGACAAAATTAGCTAATTTTAGCTTGATGGTTCTCTTTTCCTTTGGAGTCAAGTGATTGGGACATTCTTCGTATGTCAGGAAGTGAGCAATGTTGGAATACCATTTGTCGGTGGTGCTAACAAATAGTACCATTGGAAGTGTACTGGGATCAACCTCCTCTTCATCTGAAACTTGTTCAACCTCTAAAATTTCTTCATTTGGATTATTTTCTGCAATAAGCTGACAAAGGCCACGTCCACGTATCAACTTAGTGGGTTTAATCTCCAGATCATATTCCTGAATCTTGGCAATCCAATTGCCTCTTTTTGTTCCAAATTCCTGTTGTGTTAGGATAGACTTAATAATCAAATCTGGGACGAGAACTTTCACATGACTACTTAGAATGTAGAACTGAAAATGCTTGACGGCTTTTACAACTGTAAAAGCGTGCTTCTCCATTTGAGAATATTTCAATTCGTAATTATTCATGGGGCAGCTCATGAATGCAATGGGGGATTCAAAACCTTCATCATTTTCCTATACCAAAATTGCTGATAGTGTATGCTCGGAAGCATAACTGTACATAACAAAATCTTTGGTGTAGTTAGGCAAAACCAATACAGGCGCATGAGCAATGGCCTCCTTGATGTCATCGAACGCTACTTTTCCTTCTGCCATCCAATGAAATGTTGCGTTACCCTTCATCATATTTACAATATGACGGGTCTTTTCAACAAATTCTGGGAGAAACGTCCTTAAGAAGTTTACTTTGCCGAAAAAAGAATGAATAGCTTTCTTGCTTGATGGAAAAACGAGAGATGGAAAAGGTTGCCCATGGCATTGTGAAAGCAGTTTTGTGTTGATCGCTTGAATTAACTTCAATTTGATTATAATCAAAAAATCCGTCTAGCATGGAAAGCATCTCGGATCTAGTTACATTTTGTAAAACTTGATCCATCACTGGAAGTGGGTAATTGTCTTTGAGAGACAATTGATTTAGATTTCTAAAATCTACGCAAATGCGGATTTCACCATTCTTCTTACGAACGGGGACGATATTGGCTATCCACGTTGAATGATGGATAGGGAATATTATCCGTGCATTCAACATCTTTTGAACTTCTTCCAAAATCGTTCCAGAGATCTTGGGATTGTACTGCCTCTTTTTTTGTTTGTAAGGCAAAGCTCCAACCTTGAGAGGAATATCATGTTGCACTTCTTTGGGTTGAAATGATTTTAGATCATCATATGAGTATGCCAAGACATCAATATACTCCTACAGTAGCTGAGCAAACTGTCTTCTTTCTTCGGCCATGCAACATTTTCCAATGTTCACCATCTTAGGGTTGGCTTCAGATCCTAAATTAATCTCTTCCACTTCATTAGATGAGTCAGAATCTGAGAGTTGCTTCTTTACGTGGTGATCATGTTTGTCAAAAAGCTTTTCCAAGGATACCAATCCTTTGGGAATCTTATTCCCTTTGAGTTGCAAATATTCCTTACCCGTGACAGGATCTATGTTAGACACAGATTCTCGAGGCGGAGAATCACTGCCCTAAAAATACAACTCATCAAAGTTCTCTGCTTTCTCAAGAAAGGCGATGATTTGATGATCATCATTGAAAATCTGCCAATTCTCTGAATTGTCAGGTACACTTGGGCGGAAAACCAACTCTATGGTGTAGGTAGAACCTTGAAAGTCTTTGTGTGACACCAAGAGCATGGCAGAGATTGTGAGGGAATTGGCTCTAGTATTGTATTCTCTAGGAACCACAGAGATATCAAAAGCTTCGAATTGCTCAATGGAATCCCATACTAGATTATGATAATGCCTGAGTCTATCATTCTTCGTTTGATAGAGATTTCTTACTTGACATACTATCAGTAAAGAACCCAACCAAATAGGTTATTCACAACCTAGGATTTCAATCAAAGTAAAGTAATGTTCAAGTGATCATGAGCCAGTCATAAGATTTCTCTTTCAAAATACCTCAAATATTCTCATGTTTACTACATTTTTATATCATCTGGAGGACATGATCAACTTGCGAGGATTTGGTGTATCTACACCCATAGTCCTCTCACAATATGGTTTTGGGTTACCGTTACGTGTGTCCTCTTTTAGAATTTCATGAATAGGAATAGATTCAAAATAAGAGAATAACATAACTAGAAAATATATTTTATCAATCCTATTCTGATTAACAAAATATCCACTAAGTTTATACCCTTACCCAAGGGTCAATTTTCTCTTCCTACTTTCTAGGAGGAAAAAATAATCAATCAAGGTTTACATAAAATCACAACCTAACGATGATGACATTTCTATTATGCCACCTTTCTTGTTGTGTTGCTAACCTCATTTTCCACTACAATTTGCTTAGCATTATAAGCTAATAACTTGTACACTCATAATCAATTATATAAATTTTATGCATATATCCATATAACAAGGCTTATTATCAACTAGACTCATCAAGAATCTTTCCATAATAAAAAATTAAACATATTTTCCAAAACAAGGTAACCAAAGACATATGATCTTTTCAAAAACATATAAAGCATAAAAGAGTAGAAATCAACATGCCTGGTTATGCAAAGCTCCAATTGAACAATTTGGTTTCCTAGCTTAGCCTCCTCCAAAATCAACTCAAGTGCAACTTAATAACTATCTCTTCCTCTCTTTCAATAATCTCTCACAAAACCTCTCACAAATTTAGAAGAGCGGAGTAACAACTCATAAATTAATAGCAAGAATGCAATTATGTATTTTTTTGAGGTAGGTAGCTCCTCTATTTATACACAAAGTTCAACAACTAAAGGCTAGAAACATGGTATCAAGAATGACACTTCTCAAATCCAAAGGTTTGACTCAACAAGGTTAAGAAAAGGTGGCAACTATAAACGTTGTACAACAAACACATACACAACCATGGTGAATGATTCGCTTTACTCATATGAACAACAAGAATGATAATTAGAAATGTAAGGTAATTGTCTTCTACAATTCGACTTACTTGGCCAACTGCACGCTTGACCATTTATCATATTTCATAATGCTTCATAATCTAGAATTCATATTGCAAATCAGACTTCTAATTGATTCATGCTTCTCACAAGTTAGCGCCACATTGTTTCCTACACCCCCTATTCCTTTGGCTATTGTTTGCAATGACTTGGTCAAAGTTTCCTATGTGTGGTTATTTATTTTATGCCTTTGCATTGACTTAGTCTATGGAAATTTACTTAACACGTTGGTTTAGCATTGACACTTATGCACTATACACAACACTTCCTATGTTTTCTTACATAACATTTGAATCCTTTATTCAATGCTATAAGTATATGTGCCACCATTCCTCATATTTATGTGCCTATGTATAATATGAATAAGCTGTGTTTTACATAAATCAAGCGCCTTAAACATTCCATCACTTAATATATATATAGTGTGCTATATTTCAATGCTTAATACAATATGCATATTATGCGCTTCATATCATCTCCACGCTTCAAATAATAATCAACGCTATCTAAATCATTATATTATATATATAATATATATGTATATATAATATATATGTATATATATATATATATTTATATATATAACATATCATGTCTATATATATTTATTTACACATGTATGTATATATATTAATATACTCGTATGGATGTTTCCATTATGTTGATACATATGCATATGTTAATATATATACATATATTGTGTATATCATTGCCTCTATAGTTAAGTATATATGTTTGCAATCACCTCGACTGAAATATATACACAAAGTATATATACTTCGTTGATTAGTTCATATAAATATGAACACACATGTACTCACATTTCCGTTGATTGATATATATACACAAAGTGTATTTACTTTATCTTGATTGAAAACACATAAGGAATAACTTACATAGGTCAAAGAGACTCAACACTTTTACCCCCAAGACAAGAACGTTCAAAATTTTTAACCACAAGCAAGACTAAAGGTAACTTACTATTCCCCAAGCTATTATCCTAACTCAACCAAACTAGAAGTGTGTATGTGAAAGCTCAGTTTAGGTCTTATCAGAGGTTACTAGACCAATCCCCTCTCCTGAGTGATACTTCCCCTCTCTTCCGAAGGCTCGAACCTATTCCTGCATTCAGCTTAGCACATAATAACAGTAGTCAAACATTCACATGAAATCCACTTGCATCATAAAATATTTGCATCGACAAAGCATTAGATTATTCATATTGCAATACATATTATTTCATTGTATTTTACCAGTATAAAACATAATCATCCTTATGCATATCTACATATTTCATTCATGTGGTAAACATATTGAAGTCACAATTTGTACTTATCACCATATTTACTCATGACAGTAAAGTAACTTGGTAACTATGAAAGAGGGTGTAACATTCTTATGTGTTTATATTTAATTGATGAGATATATACATAAAATGTATATATATGTATATATGTATGTGTATGTATATATGTATGTGTATGTATATATTTATGTGTATGTGTATATATATGTATATATTGCAATACATATTCTTTCATCGTATTTTACTAGTATAAAACATAATCATCCTTGTGCATATCTACATATTTCATTCATCTGGTAAACATATTGAAGTCACAATTTGCACTTATCACCATATTTACTCATGACAATAAAGTAACTTGGTAACTATGAAAGAGAGTGTAACATTCTTCCTTATGTGTTTATATTTAATTGATGAGATATATACATAAAATGTATATATATGTATATATGTATGTGTCTAAAATAAAATCATACACATGAGTAAATACGTGCATGAGTATACGTAGATAGACATATCTACGCATGCTCATGGACGGATTACCCATATGCATGGGAATATCGATTGGATGGAGGTGGCATACATATGTATATATACACTTCGTGTATATATGTCGATCAATGGGATTGAGAATATATGTGTTTAAATGTTGAGGCAATGATATATATAATATATGTATATATATATTAATGTATGTGTATGTATTTATGTTAACAAAAATGTACATACGAATATATTAATATATATACATATGTATATATCTATATAAATATGCATGCATTATTATTATGTGGAATATACAAATATGTGTATATGTATTCAAATATTGAATAAAGCATTTTATAATCATATAAGCTAACATATAAAAACATATATTAATATATATACACATATATGTATCATGGTATGTATATATATACAATATATATGTATATATTAAATATATATATCATTTTGAATAGCGTTGGAAATGTTTATTTAGCACATAGTGTTGAGTGAAATATATATGATATAACATATAGCGTTGTGAACATAAGTTAGTGCATTTATAAATGACATTGCATAAAGAACTTAAATGTTGTTTAAGCATGCCAAAGGTAGTGCTATTATAAAGCGCCTGAAGATAAAGTGAACCAAGTTTAAAAATTGCATTCTCAAAAGACTTAGTCAAAACTATGAAAGCAAAGTGGAATCTATAACATGTAAATACTTTGACCTAGTCTTTCAAACAACAAGCATATGAATAGGGGCGTGTGGGTTTATGTGGCACCAAAATATGAAATCTGCATGCCATTAGAAGTTTGTTTTGTATTTCTTCTCCAGCGTATAAGGCAAAAATAGAATATGAGAAAGATTCAATTGTAAAGCTGGCTAAGAAGAGTCGATTTGTGAAGCCATTAACCTTGCTATCATGAAGAGAAGGCGGTTGGTTGAGTCTTTGCATAGAGTCACTAATTTTGAATCTGCCACCTTTCTTTTATTTTGCTAAGTCAATTCTTTAGCTTGAGAAGTGGCAGGAATGTGAGCTTATTTATAGCCATGGAGTGCTCAAGTTTTAGTATAATAGAGGAGCTTTCTCCATCTTATGGGATGCATATTTGCATCTTGTTTTCTGATTGTTTTGAGAGTTATTATGTTGCTTTTCTGGGTTGAGTGTTTTGAGAGAGAATTTAGAGAGGTTAGAGTATTTTGCATAGTGAGAATTTGTCAAGGGGGGATAGAGGATAGTGAAAGGCTGGATATAGAAGGAGTTGCAAGCTGATTTTGTGAAGGCTGAGCTAGGAATCTAAATTTTCAATTGGAGCTTTCTAAATACAGGCATGCTAGTTTTCTATTTCATTATATATTTTATGTTGAAAGGATTGTATGATTTTATATGTCTTGTTTGGAAAGAATTGAGTTGAAAGAGAGTTTAGTTACTTTATTATAAATTTAATTATATTCTTCTTGAATAAGTATGAAATATTCTTGGCAAACCCTAGAAGATGTGCGCAGGATCTCCCGAGGCGGCCGACGATGATGATGCGCAGAGGAAGGCGAAGGGAAAAGGTTGTCTGCATGATGTTGCTGCGCAGACAAACGAAAATGGCAAGATTCGGCGCCCTCCTGGCTCGAAACGGGGAGGCCAAAAAGTTGTGTCTGGGGAGGGACGGAAACGGTATGACCTTCACTCTGGGGCACCGCTGGATCCTCCCTCTTCGCCCTCTGCTCGTCCTCCTCCTTCTAAGGGTCTCGACACTGTGGTTGCAAAGTCAGGTGAGGATTTTTCTGGTGCGACTCCTCCCTTTGATGTCGCTGGTTGCAAAAATAAATCGAACCCTTATCACAAATGTTCAGAATATTGCCGGGATCATTCCATGTCTGTTAACCCTAACTCGGCCCATCCTGAGGTTTCTTCAGATTCACCTCCACTTCAGAGTCTGGATTCTAAACCCGGAAGCAATCGGTTTTCCTTTGGGGATTCTGAAGTGGTCTTTTCTGAGGAACCTGTGGACTTCAACATTTCCAATGGCTGTATTGATGCAGTTGCTGAGGATTTGGGTGTTCGTTCAGTGGTAGTCAGATGTTTGCACAAGCGCCCACCGGTGGCCTCTATTCTCGATTGGATTAACTGTACTTGGAGTAACTTGCCCACCCTTGCTGTGGAGTCTCTTGATTTTGGTTTTTTTCTAATCACTTTCTATTCGGTGGAGGATTGTAATTTTGTTTTACAGAATGGGCCATGGTTCTTTGGGCATTCTGGCCTTTTTATCTCCCCATGGTCTCCTTTTTTCGACCCAACCACCGCTAAGATCACTTGCATTCCTATTTGGATTCGCCTGTACAATCTTCCCTTGGTACTGTGTAAGGTGGATTTGCAAAGCTCTTTGATCAACTAGGTGGGATCCTTTGTCAAGCTCGACCCTGCCTCTGTGGCCTCTGACTCCAGATTCTACAGAGTTTGTGCTTTGGTTGATATTTCTAAAACCCTTTCTCACTCCATTAGGATTCACTCTTCTCACGGTGTGTGGACTCAATTTTTAAATTATGAGGGTTTGCCTTTTCGGTGCTTCCGTTGCAACAAGCTCGAACACAAAATCGATGCTTGCCCTCTTCAACGCTCAGTTGGGGCGAGGAATGTCTGCTTGAAAAAGTGGGTTTAGAAGGAGGGCTCTCCGGATACTGATTTTATTTGGCAGAATCATGGAATGTTCTTTGAACCTTCTCAGGTTCCAGGGCCGAACCCGGTTCAGCCTGTGGCTCCCCCTCCTCCTCCAAACATTCCTGCTTCAGTGTTGAATCCGGATCACCCTGTGGTTCCCGCTGCCCCTCCTTCTGCTCCTATTGTTGATTGCTCCTCTGTATCTTCTGAGGCAGAAGAAGATGATGGCTCTAATTCAGAGGGCACTTTTCCCTTCATGGACGATATAGAGGATCCTTTTCGGGATTATTATGACGATTTCACTCTGGATCCCCCCCGAAAACTTGGGATCTATCAATCCCTTTGCGCCAAATCAAAACCCGATTGTGGTTCCAAGCGCAAGGTTGGTAGAAAATATGATGCAGAAAAGCTCCGCATTGAAGG
Organism: Sequoia sempervirens; assembly: GCA_007258455.2. Classification (NCBI taxonomy): domain Eukaryota; kingdom Viridiplantae; phylum Streptophyta; class Pinopsida; order Cupressales; family Cupressaceae; genus Sequoia; species Sequoia sempervirens. Next base: position 22,380 of record VDFB02191135.1, on the reverse strand, counting down.
TCTGGAAGCGGTGGAGGCGGGTTCTCAAAGAACTTTGGAGGCTCTCCTTCGCACCAAAAGAAGGGATTAGGGTTTAGGGTTTTGGATCTTGGTTCTGGACTGTTAGTTTTTCTCTTCATTTGTATCTTGGGTGATGTTCTTTCTGGTGGCTGTTGTCGTACTCCAGTTCTCTGTAGGCTTCTTTAGATTTTTCTTTTCCCTTCTTCTCTTCTGTTATTTATTATCTGCGTGGCAGATCTTTGTAACTATTCTTTTATTTTAATAAAGGGAATGGCCCTCGTCCCATAGCTTACGGATCAAAAAAAAAAGTATGAAATATTCTTGATGAGTCTAGTTGTTTGTGAACCCCATTATTGGGTAATATTATTATTATACTGCAAAACTATTAACAAGATCAAAACATACATCACAAATTCACAAATTCACAACAAGAGCTCACTTGTAAAGGGTCCAGATATCACACTTACTAATTATAGTCCACAATATCCAAATAATTTAATTGAACCAAATATTTATTTAATGGTGGGAATAAAGTAGAATAATTAAACAATTTTTCAATCACTTAATCAAATGGAATAACATGCATATCAATGAATCAAGGTATACCAACAAAATCTCAAATAAGCAATTTATCAGTATAAATGAGAATCATCTTTAAGAAAAGTAAATAACTTATAGGCATAACATAACTGACCAAACTAAGGATGCTCACACAAGAAAGGCTTACTCCTCCATGTGTCAGCCACCTAGACCTACAAGAAAATGTTAGTGAATAGGGATTTTCATTGGTCAAACTCTATTTTGATATTTAAACCTTGAAATGAATTAGAATAAGATAAATGAATGAAGAATGATCACCTAAAACCATACTACGATAAAAATAATCACCCTTAGGGTTTACAATTTCACAAAGCACATAACCCACACATTACCATCCATATCCAAGTAAAACCATCATTGGAAAAATCACACATAAGACATTGCCAACTTTTCATCCAAGGTGAAGCCAACAAAAGAATCCTTATAAACCAAGAATATTCCCTCCCAAGCCTTTGGAAGCCAACTTAATAATTTGCACAAAAGACTCCCACATAAACAATTACCAAAATCTCCCAATCCCAATAAACAACTCACTACAAGCAAACAAACATAATAACCAAGCAATATACATCTTTAAATTAGGCATTATTCTCTACAACAATTATATTCAAAAACAACTCTTAAGATAATAATTATCTATTTAATTTATACCATATTCATTTCAATCACATTAAAGGTCATCCCTACAACATAAGTAACTCAACTGACCAATCTATACACATAGAATATTTCCATATTTCTTAATCTTTCTACATGTAAACCAACTCTTAATAAAAGCTATGCATTAAATCTAACTTCAATAAAATTCTCCATTAACCATTCAACTAACCATATTTATTATTTTCAATCAAGTATTAAATGACCACCAAATATCTCCCATTAAGACAAGTAGTGTCATTTGTACACACTTTTCTTTCTAGTTATCAAAACTCCTAATGAAACAAGTAATTATGTATCACCAAATTATTCTCTTTTCTATGGGACAATAGAAATTTCCAAATGCTATTGTGCGCTTTCCCATCTTTTAACTATGCCAAGAATCTCAAACAGAAAGATTTCAATTGTAATTCAGGCTTCCACTTATTGTGATATTGCCTCAAGGTATAGAGA
>VDFB02191135.1:0-20570 GCA_007258455.2 Sequoia sempervirens | reverse complement strand
TTTATTTAGCACATAGTGTTGAGTGCAATATATATGATATAACATATAGCGTTGTGAACATAAGTTAGCGCATTTATAAATGACATTGCATAAAGAACTTAAATGTTGTTTAAGCATGCCAAAGGTAGTGCTATGATAAAGCGCCTGAAGATAAAGTGAACCAAGTTTAAAAATTGAATTCTCAAAAGACTTAGTCAAAACTATGAAAGCAAAGTGGAATCTATAACATGTAAATGACTTTGACGTAGTCTTTCAAACAAGCAGCATATGAATAGGGGCGTGTGGGTTTATGTGGCACCAAAATATGAACTCTGCATGCCATTAGAAGTTTGTTTTGTATTTCTTCTCTAGCGTATAAGGCAAAAATAGAATATGAGAAAGATTCAATTGTAAAGCTGGCTAAGAAGAGTCGATTTTTGAAGCCATTAACCTTGCTTTTCTGAGTAAATAACCTTGCTATCATGAAGAGAAGGCGGTTGGTTGAGTCTTTGCATAGAGTCACTAATTTTGAATCCGCCACCTTTCTTTTATTTTGCTGAGTCAATTCTTTAGCTTGAGAAGTGGCAGGAATGTGAGCTTATTTATAGCCATGGAGTGCTCAAGTTTTAGTATAATAGAGGAGCTTTCTCCATCTTATGGGATGCATATTTGCATCTTGTTTTCTGATTGTTTTGAGAGTTATTATGTTGCTTTTCTGGGTTGAGTGTTTTGAGAGAGAATTTAGAGAGGTTAGAGTATTTTGCATAGTGAGAATTTGTCAAGGGGGGATAGAGGATAGTGGATAGTGAAAGGCTGGATATAGAAGGAGTTGCAAGCTGATTTTGTGAAGGCTGAGCTAGGAATCTAAATTGTCAATTGGAGCTTTCTAAATACAGGCATGCTAGTTTTCTATTTCATTATATATTTTATGTTGAAAGGATTGTATGATTTTATATGTCTTGTTTGGAAAGAATTGAGTTGAAAGAGAGTTTAGTTACTTTATTATAAATTTAATTATATTCTTCTTGAATAAGTATGAAATATGCTTGATGAGTCTAGTTGTTTGTGAACCCCGTTATTGGGTAATATTCATATATTATATATATAGGAATGAGTGTTTGTGTATTTACTAATATACTATATTAAAGTAAAGTTTACATAGTTATTATGTAATTTGGGAAGATTGGATTATGAGGATGCTTGCGATGTTTAGATTGTGAAGTTGTTTGAATTACTTTAGTTGAAATGTCATAGTAAACATGAAATGAAAATAGGTCATTCTTGGGGTTTGGATAATCCATGGGAAAGGGGATAAACTATGCATAGAATATGTGTGGTCATAACAAATCAAGCTAGGAAGGTGTGTTAATAGACGACTCTCACTTGACGTAACTGGGTGAAGAATTCTTTGGAAAAAGTAGTGTAAGTTTCCACTGTTTACACTGTCAGTTCACTGTGATCTAGTTATGCATGCTAGGCTGGGATTGTCATACATATAGGTTGTAGACACTATATGGAAGTTATAGTTATGTAGGAAACAACGCCAAACTTAGGAAGGCTAGTATTATAAGGTTACCAAACCAATCTCTTCGTTGAAGGGTAGGGCCATCTTCCTAGTTACGTAGATGTACAGGGGACTGCAGTAAGTCCATGGTTGGCGAAAAAGTGCTTAAGTGATGCTTCTCCTCATTAGTTGGTGGCCAAGATTTGAGGGGGACTACTTGGACCATTTGTATTTCTACTGCCAGTTAACCTCTTATGAGCAATGTATGTATTCTTGTATCCATTTATATGGAAGATTGTAAACATGAAATGTTAACTTGAGATTGTGTAAAATGAAATCAATATTTTGGAAAGATTGTGATATTTTGATGTAATACAATGGGAAAGTTTGGAATAGTGTTTATTTCAAATGTGCATGTTATCTTTGTATTTGAAAAGGAAAATTTTATTGCTATGTGTTGGCATCATAGATTATTCACTTGAGGTTAAAACATAGAAAAAATATTGGGTAGAACAATGGGCATGTTACATATATATACCTATTTATGCCCAGGATATCACCCAAGTTGACTTAGATAACCCTATATAATCCCTAGGCCAACCTAAATAACTAAATAACAATCTAATAATGATAATATGACTTAATTAAGAGTTAAGGTAGCCACAAGCCGACTACTCATAACCCCGATACACACTATAGGGGTAATCACATAACATTGTATGACAAATATCCACACTTGCATGACAATTTGACCAATTATAAGAAGCTCCTTATAGGTCTAAGTCAAAGAGAGCTTGTCCATGAATAAAATCCATCAGGTCAAATCTACTATAGAGAGGAGTTTGAGAGCCTCCCATTTTCAACCTCTTTGAGAGTGATATTAAAATACCCCATAACTAGCCACATGAGCTCTCCTGAAAAGTTTGTTTAAAGATACTAAGTTTATTCCAAAGCCTTTTCTTCACATTCTTGTTATTTGGAGCATAGACATTTGAGATAATCTAGGAAGTATCATCCTAAAATGATAGAATTGAGTTGCTAAATTATTAGAATCTTCTATCAAAGAAACTCCTTTAACAATCTAGGGATTCCATAAAGTAGCAATCCCACATGGAGTGCCATCAAAACTATTTCCATGAAAACCACAATCCTTGAGGAGACAACTTTTTATCTTTTCCAACTTATCACACTGCATTTTAGTTTCTTGAATAAGCAAAATATTCAGCTTATGATACCAAATAAGATTAGAAATGAGGTCATGTTTATGAGAATGATTTAACCCCTTGATATTCCATGATAAAATCTTCATTATTTCTTGTTTGAGGTGTTCTTTGAGCATATTTCAAAAAGGGTTTTTTTTTAAAGGTGCAATTACACTTACATGACCAGTAGGGAGTAAGCAGCTTTTGAAATAGAGACTATAGACGGGATACAAGAAACCACAAGAAACAACCAAATCCATGAGCACAAGAGCCCAGCGAAGGCACAAGGCCTGCGAGCACTTTGGCCCAGCAAAGATTTGAACCCTGGTGGCTGTCACTACAACCAAGCGACTTGACCACCGAACCACGCCCTCATGGGCTCAAAGTTTTTAGACCCCTTCACCTATTTTCTTTTTTTCTTTTCCTTCTCTCTATTTTTTTGGGGCGAGGTATACCTTGACCCTTCTAATAAGAGCTACAATCTAATTTTTGATGGTTTCTCGTGATCACTCCTTGGGTACTAGGCGATGAATTTTGATACTTTTCTTATTTTGACCTTTTACCAACATAAAGGTTTCCTCATTGGGGCTCCCAAAAATTCCCCCTCAGATTCCTCAACCACCTTAAACCCTTGAAGCACATCACTCTAGAATATGGGAAGGGAATCGAACCCCCCAACCCCAACCTCCAAAGTTAGCACATGGATAATCTTGCCATCTTCCTTCAGACTCTAGTCCATATCAAAGTATTCCACCTTAGAAGCCAAAGAAGCATCCATCTTGAGGAACTCAGTTTCCATAGGTGGAGGAGGAGAAGAAACCATCGATACATCTAGAGTTTGAGAGTCCGAAAAAAAAAGTTGCCACTTCCTTCAAAGTTGCATTCATCAGCTACAAAACATTCTTCAAAGCTTTCAGTAGAAGGTTAGAGACATTCTTAGAAGAAAATACATAGTCAGTGATATTACTAAACTTCTCCCCCCAAAATTTTTGGCTTAGGTTTGGGTTTCTTTCTTGGGAAATTTCCCCTAATGACCCAAATTTTTACACAAGAAGCAAACAAAATGAATATATTCAAATTCCACCATCTACTCCCACTCGCCAAGTTTAGACATTATCTTAATCAAAGCAAGCAAGTTGGTTGACAACTCCACACTAACGAAGATCCTAGCATAGACTAGGTGTCTTCTAGAGGTAGTCATATCATCAATAAACAATATTTTACCTTGAAAGCATTAGAAATTTCCTTAAAGACTTATTCATCCTAGAATTCCATAAGAAGACCAGGTAATCTTACCCATATAGGAACCAATTAAAAGAGAATTTTGAAGCATCAAAACACGATTCATGTTTCTTCAAGGCTAAAGTGGATTTACCAATGAGCCACAACCTTCTAGAAAGGATAATCCCCATATCTTCCTCACAAGAGAAAGAGAAGAAAAATGATACTTTAGCCATAGCTAAATTATCAACCCACACTTTAGTTCTCCATTTCTTAAGGGCCCAATATTTTACCAAATCAATATTAGGTCTAGGTCCCAAGAATTTACCCACCAAATTCATCTCCATTAGAGATACACCCTTCTCAATAAGACAGTTGGGGATAGAAATAGAAAACTCACTTGAAACAAGATTCAAAGAAAACTAGACCGAAGGGGAAGAGCTTTTCCCTTTTGGTTTAGCACCAAAAAGAGTTGATCACTGAGGGATTTGCTTTGAAAAAAGGTTTTCAACAAGACCTTCAAAACCTTTTTGACCCCTAATACACAAAACCAGGCCACTATCCTTGGAGGAGGCTTTAGGTGATGTACCTATAAGGTATGGAGGTACCTCTTTTTCAACCCCATCTAATAAGTTTTTCCCACCACCGACACCTTCGAGACAATATCTAGCACTAGTTCCTCACTCACAGATAGACTGACATTGACCACGAAAACAATAGCATCACAACCGTCATCAAACCTCCCACCGATTGCAACCATACCACCATTCTAATTCAAACTTCCATTTCTTGCTTCTTCATCCACTTCTTCCATTTCCCTCAAATGTTGATATATCATATACTAATTGCTAATATTAAATGTTAATATCTTCTTAATTTTTTTTTGATCTATAAGGTGGTAATTTTATAGATAATAAAGAAATTTACAACCATCTGCAAAGTAGGAATTATATCAGAGATTTCCATCATCAACCAAAAAACCTAACTAGGGCTCTTCGCCATCTGAGTCGATTACAAGAAAAAGAGTTGAAATGGCGGATTTAGAAGCGAGCCAACCTCGATAAACAAAACAAAACATAATGCTCAAGTTTGAAACTACCAAAATTAACAACTTTTAGACCGAAAGAAACCATAGGCGGACATCAACCAGCACCTGACATAATTCACATGAAGTCGTTTAACTCTGCAAACCTAATGAAACCATCCAACCCTCAACCCATCGCCGGCAACTGGCTTTAAGCCCGGAAATCCACGCCACATCTACTGACTTTTACATTGCCTTGATAATGCAGGCCCTTTGATGTCTAAGAGAAAGGGAAAAAATTTGACAGCTTCATTAGACTCCCATAGAAAAGCCAAGTCGGCAGGGCGCGGAATACCTTTACCTATAAAGGCCGCCTTCAATGTCGTTTCAAGACCGCCGAGCAAATTGTCCCGGAACAGACGAACCATCATCTCCTTGGCCTCCGCCTTCGGGGTATCTAGGTCCAGAAGCACGACAAGAAACCGAGATGAAATATGCGCATTGTCTCTGGAGAATTCATTCCTTTCCAAGTGCCCTTTGCCAAGGACCATTTTAACAGCAACAATTGACGCTAGGTCATCCACAAGCAAGATGCGCTTTAACCTCTGGTCTGTGACTTCTCGAAAGGCAATCTGCCTCTCCTTGGCCACTAACGAAACTGGAGTATCGACGCCGAAAGTTTCCAAGCCTTCCGCCGAGATGTGAATGATAAATTTCGACTTCGACGATCTAGCCATTTGCAAGTCTTTGACAGTCGCTCCCTGCAACAAAAAAAACAGAAGACAAAACCAAAATGCGAAGCCCATGTTTTAGAAATGACTTCATTAGCTCAATTAAAACGCCCGAATGATGATCAGTCACGCCTTCACATACGGAACAGGATAATGGCGAAGTGAAAACGTCCTTGACATGAGTAAAGATACGGCCTCCGTCCATCCTACTTAAAACCATTATCAATGCAATTGATGGGAATTCCCACTCGGCACGTCTGCAAACAATGCAAGAATAGCCGTGCCCGACGTGTCACACTGACGGCGCAGTGAGAATTGAGCCAAACATGCCCCCAGTCCTTCTCCAGAAGTTTTGCAAATTTCAAAGGCAGCCGATAAAACAAGCGAAGAACACCTTCTTTCGGTTAAATTTAGGAAGTTGGAAGTGACAAGAACATGCCAAATCCAAAGTCTTCATGTCCGTCCCATCCGCCACCTCATGTCCACCCTGGACACCATACTTATATGAAGTGAGGGAATACCCACAGCCACTAATATCTTCTTAAATTACTACAAATATATAAATTATATTTTCACACAAAAAATATTTTGTTTAAGTATTTTTATTTTATCTAATTTTTTACTTTATTTTTGTTAAGAGTTATTTTTCCTTAATAGCTTATTTTAATTTTGTATGTAACTCTTAATTTTACTTTTGAAAAATCACCATATATTTCCTAATTCTATTTTTTGTTAGTTTGAAAAGTTTTGTCAATCTTATATATACTTATATATTTATTTTCATAATTTCATTTATAAGCATTAATATATTTAAAAAAGATATATTAAAAGTGAATGTTTATGCAAATATTTTTTTTTACTATTCTTTCACAATCATGATATCAAAGTAAAAGTTATTTTATGCATACATCAATGACATAAGATTTCATATCCTTATATGTATTTTCTTATAATACTACTTAAAGGTCTGTATTTTGTTAGCAGTTCGAAAGTTTAAAACACATTTTTGCAGGATTGTTTGCTTGTGGCAAAATGGAATGTTGTACGCAATCATTTCCCTACTGTATTTGATCATTCATTGGAATTGGAAGAGTTGTATTTTAGAGTGTTAGCATGCATAATAATATTGTGGTTGATTTTATTAGACAATTTATTTGCTTAACATATAGAAAGAAAGATGTTTATCAGTGTTTTCAATTCAATCCATTCATCAAAAGACAAAAAATATTAAGTTTTACTCTGATGTGTTGTTTCAAATTGCCTCTCTTTGTTTTTAGCTACAGGGTGCCTCTAAAGAACAAGTCAACATTAGAAATCATTTGGATAGGGTTAAACTTCACATTCTCCAAAATCACAAGGAAGAGATGTTTTGCTCTAGACAACTTCAAAGGTTATTCAAATTCAAATTGTAATCTAAGATGTTTTGGTTGTTGTTATTGACATGTATTGTCTCATCTCTTTATAGTCTTGTTTTGTTGTTTGACAACTTGTTTTGAGTGTTGTCATGTATTGTCCCAGCTCTTTGTAGTCCTATTTTGTTGTTTGACAACTGGTTATGAGTGTTGTCATGTATTGTCCTAGCTCTTTGTAGTCCTGTTTTGTTGTTTGACAGTTGGTTATGTTTATTCTTGACAGTCTTTTGATTTTCCTTATTCATTGTATTAACTATTTTGCATTGTTCAATAAAAAAAAATGTGATGAAATATTTAGGTCTTTTCTTATGTATTGTTTACCTATTTAAAAATGTGATGAAATGTTTAGGTCTTTTCTTATGTATTCCTTACCTATTTATGTGTCTATGTATCATTTGATACTATTTTTAATGTTATATATTATTATAAGTAATCAATAGATATGAAGCTAATATGTATGATATTCTTATTAAGTAGATAGTTATTTTTAAAATAAAAATTTATTAATAAAAATTTGAATAAAATATAAGATGCTCAAATATTTATATTATTTTGCAAGTATATAAGTATTAATAATTTTATGTACATATATATTAATAATTTTAGATATTAATAATTATATTTATATATATAATTTAAATTAGTGTTTTGATAAATTATTTTTTGAATATTTTTTTTTAAAACTAGAAATTATAATTAAAAATATATTTACTAAAAATTAGGCTTACAATTTTCAATCAAAATTCATTAATTTTTGTTTTCAACCAAAATCTTTTTTTTATTAAAATCCCTTAATTTATAATCCCTCAAAAGTATTATTGTTCAACATACCTTTAAAAAAGAAGGGAGAGCATCATGATATTATATATATAATTCTTCAACTTCCACACATTATCATGATTATGAAGGGAAAAAGTGTTTATTTTACTCTTCCACTTCCTCACATCATCATGATTGCAAAGAAAAAAGTTTTTATTTCACTTTTCCACTTTAATATTTAATCATTATTTCACAGTGATTTATCTCAATTTTAAATTAGCATTCTCACATATTTTGAATTAACCTCATACACATAATAATTCATAATTTTTTTTTTTCTATTTTACAATATTTTAATCCAATTTAAAACTTTTAAATTTACATAATTACTTGCATAACTTTTTTTAAACTATAAATTTCTATTAAAAAATTATATTTTAATTTCTTTTCAATAATATTATTGTATTTTCACATCTTAAAATCCTTACTTCCACTTAAAATTTCTTTCTACTAAAATTTTTTAGTCAAAAATATGTATCACTTCCACTTAATTTTTTTTAAATACACAGATTTAAATGAATAACAATTTTTTTAAAAAGCTTTTGAACTACCTGTTGCTACAATCGTGAACAAGGAAGGCCGACATAATGAGTTTTTGCTTCTCCCTAAGAATTATTCTACCAAGGAGAAAACCATGGGTGGCCCCAGGAAGCAGACATAGTCGAGTCAATTTGATTCCTTGTGAAAGAATGCAAAGATTTGGGGTTTGTTTGATAAGGCTGGTTTTACTCCTTATTTTATTGCTATGGAAGGTTATAGCGAGCAGTTGAGCTACAAATTTGCAAATGCTTGGAAGGATGGGGAGGTTGAGCTATGTGGTCTTCATTTCAAGGTTGATGCTAAGCTCATAGCTAACGTGACAGGGTTGGCGTCTAAAGGGAAGAAGGTGGCTAAGGTAAGCAATGGAAAGTATCAAACTTACATTGAAAAGTTTTTTGAGGACAAAGAAAAAACTGAGAGATTTCAAAATGGGTGTACTCTAGGGTTTTACTTCCTCCATCGTAGCATAATGTTTGCTTCATTGTTGTGAAATATTTTACGTTGGAAGGTTGGTTCCAATCGGTCCATGGCTATCACTTTATGATTCTGAACCATATCCGTCATCTTGAGAAAATTAATCTTTCATTTTTCCTATTTTCTTCTCTGAGCCAAATCCTAAAAAATGGAGCAAACCCCCAGTACACCAAGGCTTGATTTGTGCGATATGCAAATATGTCCTGGCTACTTCATCGCAAAGAAATGTCTTTGTTAAGCTTCTTGAAAATCCTATTCCCAAGAGTACTATTAAAATTGAGCTTATTGAAAGTAGGCCCCATTCCCCGACTAAGGGATTTTCTAAAACTGCCCCCAATCTTGTGGACTCCCCTTGGTCAGACCTTCTCAAAGTCACCTCGAAAAAATGTAAAGCAGCCCCCATGGCTCATGTTGTAAACAAAAAGAAAAAAAATGCTTATTCATGAATTGGGGGCTGACCCCAACACTATAATGATACTTGATGATAATGACAATAGACCTGAGTGCTCTACTCTAGTGGGTTGAAGATCGACTCAGCTTGCCTTGGCCGTGTCGAAGGGTTTTGACAATAGTAAAAAAATCTAAAGGTTTGAAAGAGAAAATTATAGAGGAGTCTTTGGATAGTAAGGGGAAGAAGGTGGCCATGGATGATAAGATTTCTTCACCTGAGAAAGTGTTGGATAGCCTTGGTGGTGTGTCTACTGAGGAGGAGGAAACAGAGTCAGAGGAAGTGGAAAATAGCCAGGAGGAGGAGAATGATGATTCCCAGGATGATGAAGAAGACACATAGGAGGCTATTGATAAAGGTGATGATACCCATGACCCAGAGGTTAGGGATATTTCTAACCTTGGGAATGAAGTTTCAAAAGATTCAGAAGGTAACATGTCAGTTTTAGACACGGTTAGAATTCGAAGGGTGGAGTTGTTGGAGAAAATGCAAAAGGATGATAATGCCAATAGATTCCAGTCTCTTGAAAGTGTTGTTAATAATCTATGCAGGGTTGTCGATGTTATCATGAAAAAAGTTGTCATGGCCACCATATTTGGTCAAGGTAAGATTAAGAAACAGTAGAGGAAGAAGGTGAACGAGAATGAGGCCGATTTGTCTAAAAAAATGGAGCTTAAAGACAATTTTGAAGACTCTATTGAAGACCTGCGGAAAGCCTGGAGTTGGATTGAGGATGCTTGATCCTCTGCATCTATCCCTACTATTTTTGTCTTTTGTTGTTATGATGTTTTATTGCTACTATATAAGATGTTCTGATGGTATTGGCCATAGATGCTTGGACAGTTATTTCCTTGGTTTAATTACTATGATGAACTCTGGTTTTCGGCTTGCTACTCTTTTAAGGTTATGTTGTTATAACTTGCTTTTGGGTATGGATTTTATGATGATATGGTTATATATGTTAGGGATTATGGATAGGTTTATAAAGTTTGATGCTTTGGGTATAGGCTAATATGTTTTGGTTGATTGGGTTTGGGGGAAGTGGTTATCATTTTGTTCTGCTTCCTCAACAATGTTGTTTTGTTCCTGTTGATCTTTAGTTTTCCGTTCTCTTGTATGGGTCAAGGCACTTTCCCTGCTTAATCAATCAAAAACAAATGTAATTAAACATATATATTTTCTTTTCAAAAATTTAAAAATAATTCTAATTTCAAGTCTGCAATTTAAGTAATGTAAGTGAGTCATCATCCCTCCCATTTCTCACTTAATGTGAAAATGTGTGTGTGAGAGAGAGTGTGAGTGAGTGAGTGAGTGTGATACTAACATGCCTAACATCAATTCAACCTTAAAAATTTAATTTTTATTTCTTCCAAAAATCAGTTATATGAATATTTTAAGAGTGACTCCTTGACCACCTTATTTAAAAGGCTAAAAAAATCAACATTCATAAGGAAAGATTTAACATTTAAAAATAACCAATCAAAATTACAATATATGTAGTATAGATTAATTTCTTATTTTGAAGTCCAATATACTATTTGGTCTAAAGGACATTATTAAAAGCTTTCATTCATTGGTTAGCTAAATAATTAAAAATAAATAAAAAGTTAGTATCATGACTAATAAGTATTTAATAGACAAATTATTTTTAAAAATTGCCTTGCACCTTCTATTTTTAGCTACAATATTAAATGACGAAGACCAATTTAAAGACCATTCTATCCAAGAAACCAAGGAACTTCCAAAAGGATTCTTGAATGATCATCATGGTTTCTAAATAAAAACAAGAAGTTATTTAGAAAATAAATCACCTCTGCCTATCCCCCTAGTTTCCATTTCTAAAACACCCATCTTTTGAGAACATCAATGTTGGGTTGAAGCCCCAAAAATTTCTAAAAGGGGAGTTCTCAAGCCAAGCAAAAAAAACTATCAATGAGAGAGTCCAAAATGGTTATATGGTGAATCAACCCCTCCCTCAAAGCCTGGGAATGAACAAAACAAAACCATTGAAGACCTCAAGAGGGACATCTAGAAAAAGCTTCTCAACCAAAGAGGAATTAAACAAATCCTCCACCACAACTTGAGCATCAATCCCACACACAACAACATTTTTCAATGGGCCAACTGTCATAGGGCATTGGCCCTCAATGAGACCGCCCACATCCGTCTTATAGGAAATCTTATCCTATAAACACCAACCATTCACTGCCTCAACCACCCCAGCCACCAAAGTATAGAGATTTGACAACCTAGGAGCCCCAACATGATTAGCAATAGGGTTCAGTGAAACATCTGTCTTAATTGGCATAGTAGGGTTGAAGGTGAGGGAAGAAGAAATCCTCTTGTTAGAGCATGCCCAAGGCCACCTGGCATAGACTTAGATGAAATCAGCCTCCATGAAGATGATCACACTTCCAACATAGATTTCTACATCGCCAACCATAACTCCATAAGGGACCCATCATAGACCACTCATCTAGATATGGCTTGTCCTCACCATCATCATCATCCCCTTCATTAGCTTAAAACTTGTTCTTGCTTTGTGCCAGGGTCAAAACCCCCTTCCCCCTTCCCCCTTCCACTCTCACTCCCTTTCTCACTCATTTACTGCATCATTTTTTTATGATTTTTCATTATAAGTGAAAAATAAAATAGCTCTTCAATAAAATACTAATTTTATAACATAAGTTATGCAGATAATTCCAAATTATCTCATTTTTTTTTTTATATTTAATAAATTATTTTATTTTTCTATGAATATTAAATGTTAATATCTTCTTAAACTATGCAAATACACAAATTTTATTTTCTACACACAATTTTTTATTATTATTTAAGAAATATTTTATTTTATATAATTGTTTCCTTTATTTGTATTTAATTCTTTTTAAGAGATTTTTTTAGTAAGTTTGTTTTACTTTTGTATGTAACTTTTACTTTTATTTACAAAAAAATCACTTTCCAATTTTACTTTTGGAAAAAACCACCATTCATTATTTTCCTAATTCTTTTGTTTTATTTTACTTTGAAAAGTAAAATAAAGCTTACATAATTTTTAATAGTTTCATTTATAAACATTAATATATTTTAATTTGTTTATATTTGTATATTAATTAATAAATGTTTGTCTCTAAATATTATGTTTAACTATTCTTTCAAATCATATATAAAAGTCAAAATTAGTTTACATGTACATCAATGACATGGTCATATATGTCTTTTGTTATTTATTATCTACCTATTTAAAAATGTAACATAATAATGTCTTGGTGTATTTTCTTATATATTGCTTACCTATTAATGTATTTATGTCTTGGTGTATTTTCTTATATATTGCTTACCTATTAATGTATTTATGTCTTTTGATATTATTTTTAATGTTATTTATTATGATAACTAACCAATAGATGTGGAGCTAATATCTATGTTAGTTTTATTAAGTAGATAGTTATTTTTTAAATAAGAAATTTGTTAAAAAAATATAATAATAAAACATAGATATTAAAATATTTACGTTATTTTGAAAGTACATAACTACTAGCATACATATATTAAATATTAATATATATAAAATATGTGGAGAGTTATCCTTGTAGAGGCACCTATTTTCATCATTTTTTCTCTAATCAAAACTCTAATCCCAAGTCTAATTATCACTTCATATTTATCTTCCCAAAAATAATATTAAAATATATTTAAAGTAATATTTAAGTTTTGTTGAAAATATTTAAAAAAATAAAAAAGTAGAATCTCCAACAAAGCTTTCATAAAAAAATCTGTTTTTTAAATTCATTTTAGGAAGTTAACAATAATGACCCATTTTTTTTTTCAAAAGATAAAAAGATAAGATTTTAGAGTGGATATGGATTCTTTCATAAAAAAATCTGTTTTTTAAATTCATTTTAGGAAGTTAACAATAATGACCCCTTTTTTTTAAAAAAAGATAAAAATATCTAAGATTTCAGAGTGGATATGGATTTGCATGTCATTTGTTGAAGAGTTTTTCCTTACATATTACTTTTTGATGGATGCCATAATTAATAATTTTATATGGAGACATTAATATATATTAAATTTTTGATATTTTTAAATAATTTTTTTAAATAAACAAAATATAATGATATCAAGTTTCCACAATCCATATTGTATTGTTCCAAAGACTTCTGGATTTGATTGTGTGCAATTTTTTTTACATCAATGTTTCAGATCACACTCCATGATCCATCATCAAGATGAGAATAGAGAGCAAAAGGATAAAATTGCTCTCTATTCTCATCCTGATGATGGATCATGGAGTGTGATCCGAAACATTGATGTAAAAAAAATTGCACACAATCAAATCCAGAAGTCTTTGGAACAAAAATATAATTTAAAAATATATTTAATAAAAAATATAGTTATAATTTTCAATCAAAGTTTCTTCAAGTCTATTTTTTCAACCAAAATCTTTTTTAAAAATATCGAATCAATGTTTTTTAGTAATATTTTTCAATTAAAATCTCTTAAATTCTAATCCCTCAAAATATTTATTTTATTCTTCCACCTTCACACATCATCATGATTATGAAGGAAAAAGGTGTTTATTTTACTCTTCCACATTCTCAAATCATGATGATTGCAAAGGAAAAAGTGTCTATTTAACTCTTCCACCTCAATATTTTATAATTTTTTCACACCTATCACTTCCAATTTTGAATTGCCACTCAAGTTATCTTGAATTAACAAACCTCAATACACATATAATCATTCATATATTTTCTCTATTTTACAAAATTTTAATCTAATTAAAACTCATATTTTTATTTACTTACATAACATTTTTTAAAATGTTAACTTCCTATTTGAAATTATTATTATTATTATTATTTTCATATAATTATTATCATTTCACATCTAAAAATCCACTTAAGATTTATTTCTACTTAATTTTTTTTATAATAAATCAAAGCAAAAGAATAATTAAAGGAAAAAGGCCTTCGTAATGCTGTCAAAGGTATCCAGCACATCCATGAAAAAAACTGAAACAAGAGGACCAATAACTCAAAAGAACAGAATCCCATTACAAAAGAGAAATTTAATTTTTATTTCTTCCACCAATCAATTATATGAATCAATATTTTAACATTGGCTCCCTCACCACCTTATTTAAAAAGGCTGAAATAAAATCAACATTCATAAGGAAAGATTTCAGATTTAAAAAGAAACACATACCAATCAAATTATCACACATATGCATTGTAGCTTAATTTCTTATCCAGACTGCTGGTCTAGTGGACATTATTCAAAACGTTCATTCATTGGGTAGGTTACTGTCAAAAATTAAAATATATTTTAAATACCAAACTACCGAAAAATACGGCCTTAATTATATTTTGAAGTCCACTGTAAAGCGAAAAGAACGGAATATCCATGACAAAGGGCAAATTCACAAACAGAAGTGTATCCACATTTGACCATAACGAGCAAAAGCTCAAGCAAGTTCCATAATTACATCAGATTTCACAACAAGAATTCTATTTACAAAATTATGGCGAACCAGAATTACATCAGATTTCACAATAAGAATTCAATTTACAAAATTCTGGCGAACAAGATTTACATCAGATTTCACAATAAGAATTCTACTTACAAAAGTCTGGCAACCAGAATTACATCAGATTTCACAATAAGAATTCAATTTACAAAATTCTGGCGAACAAGATTTACATCAGATTTCACAATAAGAATTCTACTTACAAAAGTCTGGCCAAACCCTAGCGCCGTTCCAACATTGAATCAGTTCCAGTAACGATTACTATTGTCTTTCCTGTTAGGGTTTGCACAATTTGGAAAGAAAAAACAGATAAGATAAAGGACTATCGTTTGCTCTTATCATTAAGTTTATTGGTCATCATTGTCTTAAACTCGTCAAAATTGATAAGGCCATCGCCATTCTTGTCGACACTCTGAACAATGTTCCTAGACTCCTCCCTGGTGCAGGGCTCGCCCATACTCTTGAGAACCTGGAACAGCTCATCCGCTGAAATGGAGCCATTTTTGTCCAGATCGAACACCTTGAAAGCATTTTTCAAGTCCTTTATGGACGCGCCTTTGATATTAAGATCCAAAAACTCCTGTAGGCTAACATAACCGTCACCGTCCACGTCAGCCTCCTTCATCATGGCCTGGACCTCTGCCTCGCCTACTTGACTGCCCATGGACCGCAAGATTTCTGCCAGCTCGGACCCTGAGATCTTGCCGTCTCCATTTACATCGAATTTCTTGAAAACCTCTTCCAGTTCGTGGATGCTCTGTTCCATAGCCCCTTCGCCCGAGCATGCTGACTCAGATCCGTCCTTTGACGAAGCTCCGTTTTCTGTTTTCTTGCGGGAAGATCTGTTGAACAGGGTTTTGCTTAAGCTTTTCTTCATTGGCCTCAGCACACACAGAACTAATTTATAGCAGAAAATAGAAGAGAAATTGGTAAGCAGATTCTAACGTATGTGCGGCAATAGAATAAAGGAAAAGTCTATTTATTGTCAGGATAGCGTGTCAACCGATATACGCGTCTGAAAGCAATCTCGAGAAACAAGTGTCACAAGTTAGGTTGATGACATAATTTCACGCGCTTTTAGATCAGTCTTTACCTGTTTTATAAGCATGCCTTGCTTATAGTAGAAAGGATCAGGGCTTCTGCCTTAAAAGGCGTTCACTGAAGGAACAGTTACAAAGTTTAGATTCATTCCATAGATCTTGGAGTCAACCTACACCGTGACGTACAGCTACTATTCGTGTTTTTTTATAATTTTTTAAATTACAATCTGTGTTTTTTTTTAATTAAATAAAGCTGAAATAATTATAACTAGAGTTAACAGAGAGCAAAAGCAAAAATCAACTCCATGCATTTACAAGACAATAAGACTATATTTAGTTTAAAGCTAAGTTCATATTTTTAAGCTTTTTAAATCAACTGCATGCATTTACAAGACAATAAAATTATATTTAGCTTAAAGCTAAGTTCAGATTTTTAAGCTTTTTTAATATTGTGAAAGTTATGAATAAATTATTTTATTATTAATAATTTTTTTTTATCATATTAAATTATAGGCGAAATAAAAAAATAATGTATAATATAATATAATTTCAACTCCTCTATTTATATAAGAAGATTTGGAATTTTTTTTATGTTTAATTAAAAATATTATATGTGATTATTTGTGCTTTAAAAATTAAGCACCAAACTGAGTTGAGTCATATGGGACCACTTTGTAACTAAGTGTAATGGAGAAATTTCCATGCTCGAGTCATTTTCTATTTACTTTTCTCTAAATTATGAGATAATGATTTAATAAATTTAGATATTGACAAATGGTGTAAATTTGCATAAAGTCAAGCATTTTTTCTCATGTTGCTATTATTCTATTTACATATTCCCACATTGTTTATCCATACCGTGTCCACATTTTTCCCTATTCTCATGCAATCTCCATTTATTATGTCTATCCATGCACTTACCCCTAAACATTTCATTCTCACCTTGACCCTACCATCTTTTTGTCTTGATGGTCAAGAGATAGCCATTTATTATTTTGATCATGACTTTTGAATCATAATTCAAAATTGTAACTTCTTTCATACGTTGGGAGCAAAATGACAAAATCTAAACTAGGTTGTGTTGAGAATTTCAAGAGCCAATCTCAGGCGAGTGGAATCGACCCTATACCCATGAATTTGGCCTTTTTAACACTTAAAAACTCAAATACAAATTTTAGCTAATTCCCACCCATTCCTTTCCCACATAAAGTATGTTTGCACATGTTTGCACAATTTATTACTATGTGAAATGGGGAAAAATGTGGGTGATGGATTTTGAATGGGGGTATGCACCTACACTTTCCTTCCTTATTTCATTAGGAAAAAGAGATCCCCTAGGGCAAGATTGACTTTCAACCCTTAGGTGAGTCAACCTTGATGAAGATCTTGTTGTTTTCCTTATGACTGAGGACGAGGTAAATCAACCTAAAATGCACTCTTGTGAGATAAACGGAAAATACCAAATGAATGTAATTATGCAATGTAACACATGAAATGTATATAATTTAAACCTTAATTTGATAGAATCCAAAAAGTTTCAGTAGATCTGAGAAGGATGTGATTTTATGCACCTGTCACAAAAGACCTGTGTTGAGTGTCCTCCTGGGACTCATTCGCCCAAGGGCGAATAGGTCTTGCTATAGGGGTTCAAAATCTTCTTTTACAGTCCTCTACTCCTAGGTCTGCACTCCTGATTCCTCTAGGTTTCATAGTAAAAAATTTAGAATTAAATTCTGAAAGTGAGTTTCCATGGCTTGATGACAATGTTGACAACTTTTACAATTATGCACTTTTAATAGATCTTTAATCCTTCTTCAACCTAAGATTTGTAAAACACACAAGAGAGAAAAATTGTTTGTTTTTGGTGAATGGGGGTTTGCCTTGTTCAAACCCCGTTTTGGTAATTAAACCTTGAAATGAAATGAAACATGAAAGGAATGATGAACGAACAATTACTATGTTGCAACTCACCAAACCCTTGAGTGGAACCCTTGAAGGACTTAAACTCAACACATCTCTCCAAGGTCTTGATCTTGCATGAAATGGCTTGACTGATGATGTGATCTTGATGCTTGAATCTTGACTTGAATGCTTGAAACCTACATCACAATGTTAGCTCCAAAAACATGCATGAATGAAGATAACTTTGACGTGATGCTTGAGATCTTGAATGCTGGAAAAACTGATTTAGAAATATGCTTTTGAACATTTTTGACAATAATCTTAGCTCTTGAAATTAATCTCTTGAAAATCTAGATTTCTTAGGATTTGAATTTGATAAAAGACCTTGTATTTATAGACAAAATTTCCTGGAAATTAAACATTACTAGTTGACATTTGAAATTTGAAATTGGATTATAAAAGGGCTGCCAAAACATATTAAAAATTTGAATTAAGCAACTAAAGGCTTGGGTGAATGGGTCTTGACCTAAATTGCTAGGACCTATTCATTTTCGGGTGTTAAAAATGATAATTGCATTAATTAAATACTAATTCCCCTTTCGTAAATTGTAATTAATTAGGCTTGTAAATGCATAATTGGGCAAGGCTTAATTAAGTCCAATTAATTAAGGGACCCAAACATAGTGTGAAAATGTAAATGAGTGCATTTTCCAACACTACACTATGTACTTGTATTTAAAGACATTTGATTGTATTTATTTCATCATCTAGGCATTTATTCAAATGTCATTCACATTACAAGGAATAACATTTGGTCTAGTGCACTAAAATGAAACTATCTCTTCACATTCACTGTAGAAGCATTCACAAAGTTGAGATTTTTCATCTTTTAGCCTTTTACATAGTTTTCTAGGGGTTGACACAAGAGAACATGTCCCCTACCAAAATATTAGAAACCTTCTAAAGACATTTCTAAATATTGCTAGTCTTCGTAACAAAGCCAAAGGTAGAGAAAATGAAGAAAAACCAAGCAAGCCAAAGAGTAGAATCACACATTGAATGAGATTAATCCATGCAATAAAATATGAATACATGGATACATAAGTGATCCATAGGCACAAAATCAACCCTCCACAATATAAACTAATTGTCCAAAATTTGAGGGAAATTATAGATACAAAGGATCAATTTTCAATCTTGAGATACATTAATAATAGTGTTTGCAACAAAATCACACATCTTCACATCTAGAACTAAGTACCTTTAATTATTGCATTTATCCTATATACAATTAACACTTAATGTTCTTATGTTTTTATATATGTATGCCTATATTCGATCATTAATTATTCTAGATTAATTTATGTTTAAATGTGTATGTAGATCTTAATTAGCCTAAATTAAGCTTAGGAAAGTTTATTTTTCCCTTATATTTTTTGTGAATTTGTCTAATCTTACTCCTACTATAATTTTGACCTTAGAGTTGTACCTTCACTTATTTTAGTGTAGTTTAGATATGATAGTGTTGGTGTAGTTATTTATTTATTTCACCTGGTGTTAAGCTTACTCGGGTAATTAGGTAATTAATATTTATTTACTTAGGTAAATTACAAAATAGAGTACATGTGTCATTTCCTTGATCGATGGAGAACATGCCACATCTACCTCATTCAATTCTTTGATTGATGGTAGTTAGTAAAAAGAAATTTGTAGCCACATGTGGTAGTTTCTGCATAACCCAATAGAGAAAAGCATGCAAACAAGTACTCAAAATCCATATGCAAAAGAATAGATAACATACCATTAAAGATGACACAAGATATACCTTGGGGAAACCATTAAGAGGAAAAAACCTAACCTCCAAAAGTATCCATCACTCATGTATTATTTAGCAATGAAATCATTACAATATATCTTTAGAGCCTCCATACATGCACTCCATGTGAACAAGCATGTAACCACACATCCCATGTCATGCTTCAAACCATCACATGTGCAACCTATAAGAGTTGCAATCACTCAAGCCCCTTAACCAAAATAGCCAACCTTATACAACTGCTCATAATGCTTTCTTTTATTGGCCTGAAGCTTGCACAAAAGCACCAAGTGGTATTACATAAACAATGAGCTTACAAAACCATTTCCCCCAACATTTAATTATTGGTACTAAGTTTTTCCAATATTAAATATTTTCTCAATGTGCAAACCCACATTAAATATTTAATCAAATGTTACATGCAACACATGAAGTGGCCCCAAGAATGTCTAACCCATGATGCACTCATCCACTGGATACAAATAATGAGTAAATTATATTATAACATTATGCAAGGTGAACAATACACTTTTTCCTAATAGTTAGGTGTCACCTCTCTCTCATCAAGTTGATTCTACTTTACACTTACCATCCTCTAGATCAGTAAGTCTTTCTAGGACACTTATCATCTTGGCTCATGCATCCCAAAGCTTATATATGTAGTTGTTTATTTCATTTTATCATCTAGAAATTCAAATATTAGATTTTTTACTTTATTTTATCCATTGAATGTAATTAAATGTATGATGCTATATTTATGTTTACATTTTAGGGAGATTTAATTTTTTTAATAATTCTTCATTATTAAATCTAACACTCTATTATAGCATGATAATCTAGGTAATACTGAATTTTTAGATTTAGTAATAGATCAAGTTTTTTCTCCAAGTTTATATTTATGTCAAATTGGGTGATCTATATTCAC
>VDFB02191134.1:0-39932 GCA_007258455.2 Sequoia sempervirens | reverse complement strand
TTATAGGTTGACTTTGTACAAAGTCACAAACTATATTGTAATAGACATTTTGACAACTGTCACCATCTGATATTTATGCAGTTGTAGTATGTTTTGTGCAATGTAATCAGTGATATGAATATAACCAACAAAAATCTATTTTCTATAATTCATGGATTGAACTCTGTATTTTATTTGCTCTCAATGTCTGTATGCTATGGAAATGCCATTAAATTTTTAAAAAAAGTAGTTTCTGACTGTTTTTCTTCAATTTTTTGCCTTTTTTGTAAATCCGATTTTTTCAAAAAATCGTGAACTTTTGGTTTGCTGATTTTTTCACCAAACGATTAATGCTGCTACTTTCAGACTCTGATGTACTATTCTTAGGCATTCCGTACATCATTTTCAATGTTGTGAAGAGGTGACCAGCTTCATAGACCCCTGTGCCAGCCGTACCAGCACCTGGGAGGACAGTTTTAGCTGCTGCACAGCACTTTCTAGCCATCTTCTTCTTTGCTACAATCATCTGCCACCACCATACACCTCCAGCAGCTTTCTGTACCATCTTTCTGCACTTTTGGTATCTATACAGGCACTTGTACCCACCATACCTGTCTGTTCAGATCTGTACCGCTCAGATCTGCCACCAAAAGCTCAGTTTTCTCAGCTCTTCCTATCAGATCTGCCTGCCGTTCAGCTGCATGGCCTCCTAGTAAATGGTTTTAATTTGTAAAACTAAACCCTAGTGGTGTTTTCAGTCAATTTATCAGGGTTGCAAATTTTTAGATTGCTGCAATAAATAAGGGTTTCTAGGGTTGCAAATTAGCATTTTGTGTGATTGTTTGCATGTTGCATTCATTACAATTCAGATCTGGATATTAAATATCTACCCAGGGTTTGCAAATACTGTTATTTGTCTAAATTATCCATTTACAGCAGCTGGTATTTGTTATCAGTATTGATTTTGGTTTCCAGTTTCCTATTGTTTGCAAAATTTCAATAAAATACAGTACTTTTTTTTTTTCAGAAAATAAAAAAAAATAGAAAAAGGGGAAATCACATTATAATGGTCTATAGAGAACAGAGCTGGTCATTAAGCAGGGAAGAGCTCTTTACAGTTTGCTCCATAAAGAATAACTTGCTGAGGTCTTAGTAGCATTGAGTTTGGGATTTTCTAGAGAGCTTTGACAGAGTCAACCTTAAGGCCGCTCAGAAAAGAAAACACTGAAGCAAACTGCATGAGAGTGGTTGGACCCCATTTTGATTTGACCATGATCCGTTTTAGAAGAATTCAAGAAAGGAAACCATGAAAAGCTAGTCAGTTGACATGTTGTGCCTGACAATGCCACATATTAGCAGGTGTTCAAGAGTGATAACTAAATTGTCTGTTTCATTCAGCATGAAGCTGACTACTTTGAGGAGGTTAATTAAAAGCTAGATCACGTCTATGACAAGTAGATCATCCAGCTAAGTTTGAACAAGATTTCAAAAGGGCTAATCACCTTCATGAACATGTTTAGTCTGGACAAACAGTGAAAAGGCAATAAAAAGACTATTACTGTCGAATACGAGTACTATCATGAAATTCAAATTGCCTCAAATAGAGCACTGATGTCGAATGTCTGGCAAAGTTCAGATTCCTGCTCAGGAGGATGAATCTGTTGAACTCTATCCAAATTTAATTTCTGGCATGGACTTACTATGATTTGAAGGTATATGACAAAGATGCCAATCAACATACAGTTGAAATGGAGCTACATACTAGACCCATTGAGTAGAAGCAAAGACTGGTTAATCCCAAGATTGGACCTCTAGTGAAAAAGGAATTTTCAAGCTCATCAAACGAGGAATTCTTCCTAATTAAGCATTCAACTTGGGTAGCTTTTTGGTCCTTCTGCAGAAGAAGAGATGAGATATCTGAGTGTGCATAAATTTCAGGGATCTGATTATTCTGGAATCTGAACAATGTGTCGCTCAGGATTGCTATACACTGTGGATCAGATCTTGCAAATATTGACTGGATTGGAGATTTTTTCTGACAGTTTCACAAATTATAGGCAGATATGGGTCAAAGAAGAAGACCAGCACAAAACTGCCTTCACCACTGTTGTACCCAAAACAATTTTTTTGCTTCATTAAGGCATTTTGATTAAAATGGTCTACATCCTGTAAAATTGTCGTCAAAAGTCAGTTTTTGGGCAAACAAAGTATGGGCTTTTTGTGGGTTTACTGTCTAGAAGATAATGGCAAAATTTGAAAATTTTGAAAATTAGGGTTTTCAGGCCCCTATTTTTAGGAAAAACCCTAAAAAATAGGATCTTGCCAGAATTGGCTGAAAATAATTTTGATTGGCTTATTTCGCTTCATGATCATAGTGGTGAAGTCAGAATCAAGAAAAAGTCAATTTAAGTTTGGTGGGTTGTTTTCACTTTTTCAGGAGAAAAGTTAGGACCTCTGAGGTCAACAATGGCAGATGGCCAGATACCAGGTGTTGAAATCTAAGCTTAAAATGCTCCAGCGAAGATTCTATGGCGAGATATCTTCAAAATGATGCTTCATCATGGAGGGGATTTTTGACGAGGAGAAAATCATTGAAATTTTTCTAATTCTGGAAATAAAAGAGCCCTTGGAGGCTAGGGGCACCCTAGGTTTCAGAGGCTTAGATCAACTTTTTGGGGTTTGTCACTTCCAAGAGGTCTTCTGCGGAATCCTGCCAGCTTCGCGATGAGCCTGCTAGCCACTCTAGAAGATTTGTCTAACACTTGAATTTGAAGATCAAACGAAGAATGAAGGAGAATGAGGGAGATGAAATTAGTCAAAATTTGACTAACACTGGTGGAGAAAAGCGAGCCCTGTAGGCCAGGGGCTCCCAAGAATTCAAGGCATTAGATGCCAGTTTTTGCATTGACTATCTCCAGAATGATCTTCTTAGCTTTAGGCAAGCTTCACAATGGATTTGTTAGCCAGTTCGCAGGACTTATCAAACGGCAGTAGCAATTGAGCAAATGGACACGTAAAACGGAGGTTGAACTGAAGATCACCAAGGCAAAAGCGCCCCTTTTGGCCGACGCCCATCATTTTGGGCAACTAAATGTGGTTTTCAAAGGTTGTCTTCTTCAAGGCATTTGCTCAGCATCCTGTCAACTTTGGGATGAATCCAGTTACAAATCTAGAGGACTTGTCTAACGCCCGAATTTGAAGATCAAGTGAAGAACGGAGGAAAAGAAGTTGGTCAAAATTTGACCAACTCTGGTTGGCAAAAGCGATCCCTGTAGCCTAGGGGCTCCCAAACTTTTGAGGTACCCAAATGTAACTTTTTCGACAAGTGACAGCCAAGATGTTTGTCTCAGACTTGATCAGGCTTCGCAACGAGTCCATCAACAAATGAATCTGAGTTGCCAAACTGCCGGAATTAGGTGTCAAACAAAAGGTTTTAGTCAAGGTCAAATTGTGAGTTTAGAGCAAAAAGAGCCCTTGGAGGCCAAGGGCGCCTAGGGTTTTGAGCCCTCAAATGCAGTTGTTTGGGTTAGTTCAAATGCTCATCCTGTTCGTGATGCTTCGAGCTTCAATTGCATATCTTAGCCCGGTCATAAGACTTGTTAGTACTCAATAGCCAGAGATTGAATGGAGAATCAACCCCTTGCAAAAATGGCTAACTCTGGAAATAAAAGCACTCTTGGTGGCCAAGGGCGCCCAAGTTTTTGACTTGACAGATGAAGGTTTTAGGAATTATGCTCTCCAAGAGATCATGTTCAGAATTGAGCCAGCTCCACAGTGAGCCTGTCAGCCAACTCTGAAGTTTTGTCAAGTGCCGAGAGTTGCAGAATGAAGGGAGGCCAAAATCAAGTTCAAAATGATGAAAATGCATAAAAATTTGACTGTACTGGAGACCAAGGGCGCCCAAAATTTTGAAGGCTCAAAAGTTAGAATTAGGGTTTGCAACCTCAAGGAGCTCCTTTTCAGTTTTGAACCTGCTCTGCAATGAAACTGTCAGCCAATCTACTGGATACATCAATCAATCAAAATTAGTGATCAAACATAGCCTCCGTTGATGTTTGCAAATGGAATTTTCAAAAAAATTCAAAGTCTGGAGTAATGATGCCCAAAGTGAAACTTTGACTTTTGTAACTCAAGTGACTTGGTCGCCCTATAATGGAGTAGTTTTTGAACTCAACTTAAAATAATATTAAAACTCCAGTTTCACTTCTAAGTCGACCTCAAAATGACTTAATTTTTCTTGCATGTGGCGAATTTATCTGTGCATGCTGAGTGGTGCCCATTTTAGGGTTTTATCTTCATTCAGTTAACTTAATTGAGATCCAATGAGGTTATTTCATCCTAAATTTAGGATTTAACTGAAGGTGATGCCTTAATTCATGAAATTTATTCATTAAGGCATTTGGGTGTCCATTATTCTCATCAAAGGTTGAAGGAAAACATATATTTTCTCGTGCAAGCAAGATCTGAAAGCGCTACAGGTGATATTTTTCAGTGTTCTTTGTAGTGCTAGGTCTAGATTGCTCAGAGGATTTATTTTCCAGATTTAATCTTTTGAGTGCATGCATTCCAGACTTCATTAAACCTGATTCAAGGCATAGGCGTCATTTTCAGGGGTAGAATATAACTTCTATTTTCTCTTTCAAAATTCTTCTATCCTTGTCCTACGTTTTCTCTCGCATGTCAAAGTGAATGACATCTTTTTCAGAATTTGGTCATCTGGGTTCACTTAGTACAACATTGGCAACAAAACCCATGTTCCAAATTTTTTTGAGAAAATTGCCTTGTTCTCATTTTGAAGTAGTGTGCTTTTTTCTGAAGATTCTTTTGCATGTCGGTCAAAAAGTCAACTTTGTGAAAAACGAAGAATCTGGGTTCGATCAGCTCATTGGCGCCTACCAAACCCATATGCTAGTTTTTCTCAGGAAAAATAGCCCCTGTTGCCCCTATTGCCCATACAACTTCTGTTATTGAAAACTCTTGCATGCCTTAGTAAAGGTTGTTTTTTCGAATTTATGATAATCTGGGTTGACTTAGAATTTCATTCTCTACAAAACTCATATGCTAGATTTTTTTGGGAAAAATTGCCCTCGTAGCCCTCGCTGCCCCTGCTACTTCTGTTTCAAAAAGTCTTCGCTTGCCAAGGGAAAAGGCATTTTTTCGAATTTCTGACATTGTGGGTTTGCTTAGAAATACTTTCTCTACAAACATCACATCTCAAAATTTTCGTAAAAGTTGCCCCTCGATAGGGTATTTTTAGCCTCACCGGAAAAGTTGTCAGAACATAGTTGTGTTTACAGTCAATAGGCTAGTTTTTCAGAATGCAGTTCACTCAGATTGAATTCAAGATCAAATCAGTCTTGATTCACAATTTCATAAGAAAAGCTAACACTGATTTGCATCAAGCGCATCCGGAGGGGTGATTCAGACAATTTGATCGCTGTAGTCGCTCAAAGTCCACATGGTTTCATACCTTGTATAGTTGATTGCCTTCCAAGGCCAGTTTAGAGGGTTGATACCGTTGGAATTCTTCGTGTGCATTTCTCACAACCAGAGTGTTCGCGGTCAAACTTCATGGTTTCGTCATGCCACACTCCATTTAGAAAAGTGTCAAAAGCATCAGAAGCATAAAGCTGCAAAAGAAACAGAGGCCATCACTCCAGTTGCGAAGCTGCTAGTGTTACCAATCAGTGAACTGGCAGTTGAAGTGTGCAAATATTTCTAGTATTGCTCAAGTTGCTGACAAGTAGTGAATTGACAGTTAAGACCATAGTTGATAAACTCTCCAAGTAATTGGCGAGTTTTAAAAAACTCCTAGGTTTTTTTTACGGCGGGTTTTTCCCGCATTTACTCTCCAAAATTGCTCGTCAAATAAAGGAGAAAAACTTCTGAAGTTTGAGCAGCAGCCTCTAAAAATTCGAACGGTGTCTGCACCACCAAAGAGATTCCCAGCTAAAAAAAAAAGTATTTTCTATTTATCGGATTCTGTGCACTTTCCAAGTCCAAGTTTCCAAGTTTGCCTACAAGTCTTCACTGTGAATATCAAGTTTAGTCTCCACCTCCCCATTTCACTACAGAAGAGAAACACTTAAGAACCTGTAAAATATTAATGTAGTATTTACTTTTAGTTTTACAAAAACAATTTCATTTTGTTTCAAACTATCAGTAGCAGCGCATTCCACATGAGGATGCCATTTTGTACCCAATTTTCTTTCAAATCAATCAAATACAACTAGACTTAACTTGTTTCTTTTATGTACTCATTTATTGACTCATTGGATGCATCTTATCATTGAATTCAAAAAATGTGTTTTAATAAACTACAATTTTTTAAGCCATCGAAGCCTACTGTTTTTCTATTTTTATTTAGCTTCAGTCAAGCCTGTTTTTGGCTTCAATAGTTTTTCACTGGTTTAGTTTTTCAGAACTGGTTATGACATGATGATCTTCGGGGATGGTGATGCAGCTTAACAACTTGTTGGAGGAGTTGGACGTTCTGTGGACTGGCTAGTAACTGTCACACGCCCCACCTTTCTCGTGATAGATATTAAACAGAGCGAATCAATTTTCTTCAAGTTAATCCCACCGGCCCCAATCTTTGTGTCAGCCTATTTTGGAGTTACCTGGTGGTTTAGGACTAGTTAAATGATGTTAGTTATCAGTTCTCATATCAATAAGGACTCGCATGTTGCAAGGTCCAATTAGTTTAGTTTAGAATCAGTTAGCTGAGGTAGTTTTTTCAGTTAACGGTTAAGTTGCATACATTTAGACTTAAGAATAAATCTTGCATACTTGCAAGACTGAATGTTAACTCAAGGAGATTTTAGGGTTCCCTACTCCTTTGAGGTTCTATAAATAAGAGCACCCTTGCTCATTTGTATTTTAACTTTTGCTGTGATAATAAATTGTTGAGCCACCTTGCTGTGCAATATTGTTATTCTGTACTTGTTCACTTTGTTAATATAAAGTTGGTTGATCGTTTATTTGTGTGATAGATCCTTCATACAATTTGTTATCTTGGGTTTATTTGTTTCTAATAAGCATGTTTCATATCTACACCTCGGATAGGAGTCCCTCCTCCTTGGGTATTTAGAAATAAAGTTTATTGTTTGATGTTGTTATTAATAATCTTTCTTTCATATCTACACTTTGGATAGGAGTTCCTCCTCCTTGGGAATTTAAAAATAGAGATTGTCGTTTAAGTGTGGTTTCTAGTAATCTACTTTTAGCCTACACCTCGGATAGGTGTCCCGCCTCCTTGGAAATCCTGAGAACTAGCTTGCCGTTTGATGTTGTTTCCAATAACCTTCATTTCAACCTACACCTTGGATAGGTGTCTTGCCTCCTTGGGAATCCTCACTTAAAGTTTATCGTATACCAATTCCTTGCTCCTAATTCCTCTTGCTTTGTTTATCTAGAGAAAATAGGATAGTTTTAGCGTTAGCCTAGTTGTAGTTAAGATCTACGGAAACTAGAGAAAAACCTTAGCTGCAATGTATTGGGTTTCTTAACCTTGTGCCTCTACTAGCTGAGTCAAAATGGTAGGATTTAGAATTTTTTTAGTTTTTCATGCATATCAGCAAAAGAGGGAACTTCCCCTCCTAATTTGAAGAGCAATTAATACTGTGCATAGCTGTCCGTTGCCAATACGCACTCCAGAGGTGTGAATTGTAACACGAAGAACCACAAAGTGGGATATATACATATACATATACCAAATGATATATTTAAGGCTCTCAAATGCTGGGGCTACCTTTCAAAGGGCCACGTACATTGCCTTATCACAAAAACATAAAACATAAGTTCTAAACTTGTATTATGCATATCAATGTAAATGTTGACTAGAATCCTCTATGGTTTTTCCGTAGAGCATTTTGTTTTTCACTTTCCTTCTTTTGTGATCTGATTGATAACCCAATCTTCTGCTCTTACATTACTTTTGAGCTTTCAAAACAATGCTACTTTTGGATATTTATTTTCTTGGATTCTTAAATTGTTTGCTAAGCAGCAATTTTTGCTCACTTTTGTAGTAGATAATGGCATTGCTGATATATATGTGCCTCCCTGCTAGACTTTCGTGAAATTCCTAGTTTGAAATTTGTAAATGAGATATATTCAATTCTTGCTGTTGTGTTGCCTTAGCTTGCAGTATATTGTGATATTATTTGTTCTTTTTTAAGCCATTCCTTCTGAGCAATGTTATCTAGGAAATATAGTTGATCTTGTAGTTTGAGAACTTAAGTAAAATGTCCTAACCATACACAAAATCACTAAACAAATTATTGATATTTTGAGTTTTAGGTTATGAGCATGATGAGACTCATGATTGATCCTGTTGATGTTACAGCTGTGGGAGATATCCTTCTCTCAAAATCGAAATAATAAATGATGAATAAATAATTCCAAGGCAAGTCAGACTTGCTATATATAAATATTATTTTAAATTTATGAGGCCGACCCTTGTGAAGAGTCGCCTTGCTTGTGAAGAGGCACCTTACATTGTATATATAGAAGGTGATGATCATTTCATTTGATTATCAATGAATTCATTCTCAAGACAATTCGCACCTATCAGGAGTTCGCATATCTACAGCAGATTATCATTTTGCTTAGAGCAGATCAACATCAAGGAGAATTCATTGTAATTGTGCATTCGCATCTAGGAGAGGTTTTGTGTTTTATTATTTCAGATCAGCCTATAGTTTGGCCTGATTGTAAGCAGATTTCTGCTCTTTCATTCAATATATAAGAGACATATTCTTGGCTGGGTTTTTCTCCCTCGAGAAGGAGGGTTTTCCCAGGGTATATGCTGTGTTCTATTGTTCATCATTTTGTATTTCTGCTTTTCTGTCAAATCTGATCCTAAAACTAACAGATCCATCACACTCTTATTATTATTTTACAGTATTTTAGCACAAGCCTCTTTACCACAACTTCTGTGCAAAGGACTGGCAATAATTTTAGAAACAATAGAAACAAATTGTGATGAGGTTCTCAGATCACTAAACGGGACCATGGGGCTGATGAGTACATGAATGATCATAATGTTTAATATAAAGGATAAGTGAAAATGGTTCTGGATAATTTGTCAATGGACCACAATGGATAACAAAGAAATTAGAAATAAATTATATGAACATTCACAAGTGACCAAAGTAGGTTAATAGGATTCAACAAATACATCCACTTATAATATCTTGGTGGAGACCTATAAAATGCTCCAGAATCAGACCATACACTAAACATTAACTAGGTCTCAAAAATCTATCTTGAAAGAGTATATCTCTACATATGCTTGGAGACATTAAGTTTTAACATGAAATGCAAACATTACAAATATCATAAATTTTACAAATATAACAATTGGCCCTGTGAAACAAACTCCCATTCCACAATACATAGATCAAGAAGAGAAAGGAAATGGGGACCTTGATGCTTTCCAAGGTTTACATGTAACATTGCATTTAGAGCACAGGATGGACGGAGTCCAGACTAACATTGATAGTAATCACTGTAAAGGGGCTAATACAAGATCAACAAGGGTCTTGGATGGGTTGTTAAAGGACTCAATTTCAATACTTGCCTCAAGCCTTAGCTTTCTTGAATTCAAATGCAGATGCCAAATTTTTTGGCAGTTTGAGATTTACTAATGATGCTTTTGTCTTCTTGAATGCTTTTATATTTCTTTATTTGTTAAACTATTTTTGAAATGAGCAGGCATATGTATGCTATATTGAGGCGTTGAGGATACAACCAACTTTTGCAATTGCATGGTCAAACTTGGCAGGCCTGTTCATGGAAGCAGGGGATTTCCAGAAAGCCCTTGCGTATTATAAGGTACATTAGATTTCTGAGTTTTTGGGCTTCATTTATTTCCTACATTAAACTATTTGTTTGAATATTGGAGAATTTTGTATGTGTGGCAGCTGTTTGCTGATTGCAACATATTTGGTTTATGAGGAAAGCCTTTGCTTATATACAGTGAATAATTAGAGGGATACTTTTCTACATCCTTTTGAAATGAAATATTTTTGTTTACACTTGCAGGAGGCAATCAAGTTGAAACCTAATTTTGCAGATGCACATTTGAATCTTGGCAATGTACTGAAGGTAATCTATTTTTTGTGTTTTATTTTGAGTTTTAATATATTTATTTACTAAAATTTCTGGATCCATTTCATTATAGGACTATATAGCATAGATATTATTTTCATCCAGGCTATAAGAAGACCTCAAGATGCAATTTTATGTTATCAAAGAGCAATTCAATTGCGCCCTGACTATTCGATTGCCTATGGTAAGGTCCATAAGAAAGCTACAAATATTCTCAATTTCTCTGACATGTTTACTTGTGGGGCATAGTTGTTTGTTTGGACTGTAATCCATGGGGCATCCAGCTATAACTGGCTGGAAATTTATAAAAGATATCATTTTAGGAAACCTTTCAATGATAACAGTTTTTGAGCTGATCCTGCATGTGTAGGTAATTTAGCAAGTGTCTATTATGACCAAGGCCAATTAGATTTGACAATATCACACTATAAACAAGCCATCTTTCATGATTCAACATTTGTGGAGGCATACAATAACCTGGTGAGTTCTTGTTGCTATTTTGCCATTCTTTTTCTGTTTATCAATCATTTTTTGTATTTGGTGTGAATTATCTGAAGGCAGTTCTTTCTATAGATACTGCTATACAATGGCCATGATGACTCTTTTGACTGACGTAGATTGTACCCTCATATGTAGGGCAATGCACTCAAAGATGCTGGGAGAGTGCAAGAAGCAATTAATTGTTACCAGGTTTCACTTTGTTTGTGGTCCTTTTTGAGTAGTTTTTTGCTTGATACATTTAAAATTACATTGTTTTTATAAATTAAAGAGAAAGTGGAAACTTTTGTGGGTCTTTGGGTCTTCAAAATTAGCAAACTAAATTATGGCTACAGATTGACTGAAGAAATATAATTATCATAAAATGTAATGAAGTTATATTTTCTTAATCATAAATTGTAATTAAGTTAGTTCTCTTATGTCTTTGGAATTCTGCAGTCTTGTCTCCAACTTCAGGCAAACCATCCTCAGGCTCTTACAAACCTTGGGAATATTTATATGGAATGGTATGGTATAGGAATGACAGGATTTCTGTCAATGTCTGGATAGTTTAACATTTGTATTTAGGTTGCATGTGAAAGGTCTTCTTTGATGTGATTTTGTTCATAATATTGCTACAGTTGGAGTGCAGTCTCATTTTGTGTTTTTCTTTTAGGAATGCGTTGAATTTGGCTGCAGAATGCTATAAAGCAACATTAGCTGTTACAACTGGTTTGTCTGCTCCATATAGCAATTTAGCAACAATATACAAACAACAGGTAAGATAATTTAAATTTTCTTCTAAATAGAATTAGGTATAACTCCTTACAATGTGAGTAGACTTGGCATGAATATTAAGGCGTTTTTGGGTTGTGTTTCCAAGTGAAGAAATTGATGCTCGCAGGGTCAATACATGGAAGCAATTGCTTGTTACAATGAAGTTCTTCGTATAGATCCTATGGCAGCTGATGGGCTTGTTAATAGGGGTAATACGCTTAAAGAGTTGGGCCGTGCCAATGAAGCTATGCAAGATTATATCCGTGCAGTAACACTCAGACCTAGTATGGCAGAAGCCCATGCCAACCTTGCTTCTGCCTACAAGGATGGGTGCGTATAGTATTGACATCCTAACCTTTTTAGTGTATTGTTTTGGGTTAAATTTATTGTGTATAATAATGGGATAAGTAAACTGACTTTTTTTCTTATCAGTGGTCTAGTTGAGCCTGCCATTAAGTGTTACAAACAGGCGTTGTTATTGCGTCCAGAATTTCCAGAAGCAACTTGTAACTTGCTGCACACCTTGCAGGTATATGCTATATATGGTTAACTTAATATCAAAACAAAAGATGGGAAACTAAATTTTTTAGAAGATGAAAGAAGTGAATGACTTAATTTCATAGCAGAAAATTAAGCAGCTACAATGGGATGGAACAATGAGAGAAATTTCTACCACATGTAAAGGAAAAATGCAGAAAATGGAATATTGTGAAATTTAATGAGTCATTTCCACTGTGTTTGCAGGCTGTTACTAGGTTACTGAAATAGTATTTAGAATGGCTTTAGTATCACATGTAGTAGAAAATGCTTATTTTTCTCAGCCTTTTGATTAACAAGTATATTTCTATGAATCCTATCCTTTTGATTTATTCCATGTTTTTTCTTTTGATTTGACTTACTATTCCAGCCTGTCCTCAACTATTTTTTTGTACACTAAAATTGATACTATAGGATACATCTTGAAAATTTTGATTGACTGATTCAAATGTTTATATGCCAGTCTGTTTGCGACTGGGAAGACCGGGACAGTAAGTTTGTTGAAGTTGAGACAATTGTAAGGCGGCAGATAAAGGTGTAGTCCACATTATCAAAACTTTATTACTAATGCATGTTTAGACCCATTAAATTATGATGTGGCTAATTTTTTACTAAGTGGTAATTTGTTAGTAACTTATTGGTGATCACAGATGTCAGTTCTTCCAAGTGTGCAACCATTTCATGCAATTGCTTATCCCATTGACCCCATGTTAGCATTAGAAATCAGGTATGTGCATTGAGTTGTTTTTATTGGTATAATTTCTTTTTGCTGATTGATGAGGCATTGGTAGATCCAAATCATGTTGGTAGCACTTTACCTTGTTATGATGCCAGAACAAGTGCTTCAGCTCTAATTTTCTCCTTATGATAGCAAGGAATTTTTATTTTTGTTAGAAAAATGAAATGGTGCAATAACTACCTAGTTTCATTGACCACACTTAGTGATCCTACTATTGAGGTCTATTGTATTTGTGTAGTCGCAAATATGCAGAGCATGCCTCTCTTGTTGCATCACGATTTGGACTTACCTCTTTTACTCACCCCCCACCATTGCCTGTGAAGAGTGAGGGTGGCAGTGGCAGGCTTCGGGTGGGGTATGTTTCTATGTTCATACCTCTGTTGTTCTTTTCCAAAGTCTATATTCTATTTACTTAAACCATTGCCTTTGGAATAGAATTTGAGAATTTTTAGTTATTGGTTTGGTATTAGGTATTTGAGTAGTGATTTTGGAAACCATCCCCTTTCACACCTCATGGGATCTGTTTTTGGTATGCATAACCAAGACCACATTGAGGTATGAGACTTTTTGCTGTAGTTTACTAATTGTTCTGAGACCTTCAACTTCTTTGAGTATGTCATAATCTCTATGCTGTATCGTATTCCCTGATGATTATGTTGAAACTGCACAGGTGTTTTGCTATGCCTTGAGCCAAAGTGATGGTAGTGAATGGAGACTCCGCATACATGCAGAAGCAGAGCATTTCGTTGATGTATCAACTCTGTCATCTGATGTTATTGCACGGATGATCTCTGAAGCTCATATTCAAATACTTATCAACTTGAACGGATATACTAAGGTGTGGTTCTGTCCTAATATTTTGAGTCTACTTTTTTTTCACAATCTGTTATGTTAGATTTTAATATCTACATTATCCCCACAAGTGTACTAAACTGAAATTTCAATTGTTTATAAATATTTGGTAAATCTTAATTGATATTATACACCAAGCACAACTGCAGGGAGCTCGAAATGAAATTTTTTCAATGAAACCGGCTCCCATTCAGGTTTCATACATGGGCTTCCCTGGAACAACAGGAGCCAGTTACATTGACTATTTAGTGACAGATGAGGTAAAGTTTCATAGAAACACAGCAATTAAACGGATTTTGTCATTTTATTTACATGCATAACTTAACTTATTCACATGTATCAAATAAGATCAAGTGGTGATGAGTGCCAACTAATTACATTAGTTTGCTGCAGTTTGTTTCCCCTACACAGTTTTCACATATCTATTCTGAGAAGCTTGTCCACCTGCCACACTGTTATTTTGTAAATGATTACAAACAGGTAACTGATAGCAAATTATTTGGCTGGTTCTCTCTGCATTCGGGTGAGTGGATGAAATTGTAATGTCTGCCTTATTTTTTCAGAAAAACCGAGATGTTCTAGATCCTATGTGCCAACCAAAACGCTCAGATTATGGACTTCCGGAAGATAAATTTCTCTTTGCTTGCTTTAATCAGTTGTACAAAATGAATCCTGCTATATTCATAACATGGTAAGTTCTTGGCATTATAGTGTGTTTCTCAGACATGACAACTAAATTGCTCTTTTTGTCCCTAATTGTTGTTTGCAAGGGGTTATGGATGCAGGCACTTATGTAGGAAGCTTTATTGGGAATATTCAATCAGCTCTTTGTTAGAATTAGGTTTTTAGTTCTGTTTTTTTTCTCTTTTTCAAAGTGATGATGCCACCAGCTGCTGCCCACTTACATTCTTTACCTTATCTTTATGTGTATTTATGTAAACTTTTTCCATGGATTTCAGGTGCAATATTCTAAAGTGTGTTCCAAACAGTGCACTATGGCTTCTTAGATTTCCTGCTGCAGGAGAAAGTAGATTACGGGCATGTATGATCTGTCAATCTTCTGATGTAGACTTATGGAAGTTCAAAAAATAGAATAAATTAAACATATTTCTGTGTTATTTCAAGAAATCAGATGTCGTTAGAAACATTCTAACAGGACTTTCTTTCCAGTTGCTACTGCACAGGGTGTGAGACATGAACAGATTATTTTCACGGATGTTGCAGCCAAGAGTGAACATATACGCCGTAGCTCACTTGCTGATTTGTGCCTAGATACGTATGTGCTTATTATGTTTTCTTGAGATTCTTGGCCTCAAATGCTCTTTTTTAAAAAGTTTTTAGACATGGACAATCCTTGTATATGCAGGCCATTGTGTAATGCACATACAACTGGCACTGATGTCCTCTGGGCTGGTGTACCCATTGTTACTCTTCCACTTGAGAAAATGGCTACAAGAGTAGCAGGGTCTCTCTGTTATGCTACGGGTTTTGGACAAGAGATGGTTGTCACTAGGTACCTTGCTTTCATGCTTGTTTGAGATATTTTGCAGCTCATCATTCGTCACTGGCAACAACTAACTGTTAAGTTATTGAAATTGAACCACATAAGTTTCATTCAATATTATTCTGTCACAGTATGCAAGAGTATGAGGAGAAGGCTGTTAGTCTTGGTCAAAACCCTGCAAGGTGTCAATCCTTAAGTGCAAAAATTAAAGAAGCTCGGTTGACATGTCCATTGTTTGACACTCTTCGTTGGGTGAGTAAGATTGCACATGTATTGCTAGTCAGAATAATTAGAAGAATCACCTTTATGTACTGCATTGATGAAAAT
This sequence comes from Sequoia sempervirens, assembly GCA_007258455.2. Classification (NCBI taxonomy): domain Eukaryota; kingdom Viridiplantae; phylum Streptophyta; class Pinopsida; order Cupressales; family Cupressaceae; genus Sequoia; species Sequoia sempervirens. Next base: position 24,630 of record VDFB02191134.1, on the reverse strand, counting down.
GGTGTATGTTTCCTTGCTGAATAGGTACGGAATCTTGAGAGGGCCTATTATAAGATGTGGAATTTGTACTGTACGGAAGGGCATCCCCGATCATTTAAAGTAATTGAAAATGACAATGATTTTCCATATGATGAATAGTCATATATTTTGTGAATTAGTCATATAGGATTTGGAACCATGGTTTGGAAGGTTCCGATAACTGGCACGCACCACATGAAACACAGTCGCCTCTTAAGGCACTAGTGTTGATGGATGCCAGGAGAATGTTTGCTGTATGTGACATGCAGGGCACCCCCAAGAGCACTGCTAGGGTGAACTTTTTTCCATTTTATTTTGATTATAGACGAGTATTATGGGAAGATCGCAAGGATGTCCAAAATATTCACAACAGCTTTATACACATAAAAGGAAGGAAAATTGAGAGGTTTCAGTCTGTGGACTTAACCAAGCATCTTACTTGTTCATTTTTCTTTGTTTATATTATTATGATCAATAAGATACTTGAATGATCTGACAATGTTTATATTGTGTGCTACTGTTATTATGCTTTGCAGTTCATTATTTTCTGAAGATAGCAGTTCTGAATAATGAGCCAAAATTTTGGAAAATGGATGACTATTAATTCTATGTTCAGGTATTTATGCATTTCTCCTAGATGTACAACAATTTTTGGTTGTTACAAGTTAAGCAAGGCTTCAATTTGGTTCTTGATGGCAAAACTGTTTAGCATTTTGAATTTGGGACTTTTTATCTCATTTTAGTTTGGGCTACAACATAATCTTCAAATTTACCCTCACATGATTTTCAATCATCTTATCGTTACTTTAATGGCTATGCTTAGTCAACAATTTTCATGGAGCTCTAGATTATATTCCCAGACATTCATCAGAGTCTCTTAAGTTTCATTGCCTTGTAGATCTCAAATCAGTCCTTAATAACCGAGTTGCATTGTGCAACTAGTTGTGCATTAATCTAAATGAATTTTTTATTTAGGTTAAATTTTTCTTAGGTTTTTTTGAATACTAGTATTAATAGTAACGATAAACATGTAACTACTTCAGGATGATATATACTAGTAACAGCTTCAAGATGGGGGATTAAATGTTTCGATATGCCCCAGCTGTGATAGTTTATCATTAGGTTATACTAGGAGCTCTTATTGCATAACATTCATTACCAAGGGTGCTGCTCCATCTGAGCATGTTAGTTTCGAGGAGCGTGTTGGTGGTTCAACTGCTCCTTGCTCGCCTTTGGTTTCAGTGCAACCTGCATCATCTTCAGTTAGATGCTCTTCTTCTCCATGTGTGTTGGTGCAGGTTGAGTGTACTGTTCCCATCACAAAGGGGCATATGAGATAAGTATACGCTTAATATATTTATATTTTTAGATATACAATAACATGTTAGTAATATGCACATTAGATAGAATACTCATTTAGAAGAAGGCAATTTAAAATATCATTATAATTATAATTATCATTGATAACATTACAATTATAATAGTCAGAGATGAATATAATATTATAATTATTATAATAATATATATAAGTCAATTAATCAAATAATAATATATTGGTAAATTATTGTTATTATATTCTAAATATTAGAATACAAATAACTTAAAAATAATAATAAATAAAATAATTACAATTAAAATACAAACTGAAATATTATTACTCTAATTATAATTGTTAAGTATCATTTTCAAAATAGAAATAAATAATATAAAAATAAATATCCTCACAAATAAAAAATATAATGGGTAAATAACAAAATCAGCCATTCATTAGGAAATAAACATAACTAATCCAAAGTGAAGCAATGCCTATGAAAAGGTATGGATGCTAGTTAAAGAATATGACCTTTCCTAAGAAATCGCAACCCTCTCCAAGTGGGGGATATAAAATCAGATTCTATGGAAAGAAGGAAGGCATCAATGAAGAAGCATTGGAATTACAAGGGGAAGCATTTTAGGAAAATAATTCACCAGCAGAGTATATACGTTGCAGATATAAATCTGAAAATGAAGATAAATAAAATAAATGGGAAGTATCTATCATGGATGACAAAATAAGTAATAAGTATAAATAATGTGTAGATGAGTATATAAATATAGATAGTATATAATTCCATTTTTTATGAAGGTAACATGCAATAAGTAAATATAAAAGCAATAAGTATATAGTTACAGACGATATTAAAATAGAAACACAATAAGTAATGAATATGTAAATATAGATAGTATGTTATTATTTATGGTGAGTAAATGTAAGGTGAGGCCATAGATAGTATGATTATAATATCTTTTATTGTTATGGATAAAGTAATAATAGGATCCATGGACAATTAAATAATGAGTTATATAAAATGCTATTACAATATCTTTAATGTCATTAAAGAGGTATAGTTGTTGATAGTAAGTTTCTTATTAACAGGGTTTATATAGGTAACATTTTAGTGTTACCATTCATGGATATTTAATTGTAGTACTAGATATGTATATGTATATGTATGTATGGGTAGATTTGTGAATTAGATATATACAATAATGATGTTTGCAACAATTATTAAAGCATTATGAGAAACTATGATAATTTAAAACTGGTATAGATGATGGATTTCTTAAATGATTGATTTACACTAACAGTATCTTCTAAGTGTGAAGACCAGATTGATTGGGAACAAAGGAATTCAATCAAGATTTCAATTAGTTGAAAAATACTCGCTAACTCATTTATCAATTGGAACTTAAAGATCAAGGAAATTTAGGGCGTTCCCAAGTGGGGACATTACATTGAGGCTACGAAAGAGGATTCTCCTCTCCTTCCTTTCTGATATGAGGATTTGGATAATGGTGTGTCTTGGACAATCATCCAAAGAAGGAAGTGAGGTCTTCCTAAACATGGTTCTATTTTTAATACACCCGTTTTGGGTGTGTGGACTGCTAGGTGGAGCCCTAGTGTGGTTTGGGAGGCTGATCCTTTGGTTGTTTTGGTTGGCATTTTTGTTGGGCAGATGTTTAGGGGCAACTTGGCTGCAGTTGTTTTGTTGTCTTGGTTTTGTGTCAACTGTTGTCTATTGTAAAGGGTTTTAGGGATCCTTCAAAACCTATTTTATCTGTAATAAAAAACTTTTGTAGTTAAATGGGAGAATCTACAAGCAACAATTATTATGTTATGTAATATTTCCAAGTTGAAGACACCTTAATTCTTGTAGGAAACTCTTACAGTTCCTCTAAGTATAATAAGATTTAAACCTCAGCTCATGAAGGGCAAGATTTTGATATATGCCAAATTGATGTTTATGTGACAGCATATGAAAAATGGTCTCTTTGATAGGCAATCTTTATGAGAGGCAAATCTGAATCTCCTTGATATATGTTGATCTTTACACTATTTAAATTTGAAAAATGGTCTCATGAGGTAGATGTGGGTATTTAATTGAAGTCAAAATATTGAGATGTTTTGAATTCAATTAAATCAACACAAACTTTCAATTCTTGATCTTTTCAAAACTTATTACAATCAACTTTTTGATATGACCCAATTTACACAAGTTGATACAACTTTATTGAAATAATTTTTTAAAATAGGCACCAACCTGCTCAACTTACAAGAGAGATGTTTTAGTAGATTATCACCTACAAGGAACACCCTAACCCTTTACAATTTTAGTAGGCACCTACCTACAAGGAACACCAACCCCTAATGCAAGGCACCACACCTTGACTTGATGGATGAATCAAATGAAGCCAATCAGATCTGCACTCAGCCAATCCTCCAATCTGCCTTTGTGATGTAAATTCTCACACTCAGCCCACACAAGAAGATAGGCTTCTGATTTAGACTTCTTGAACTTGACAACCACAATTACAGCCTTGAAAGGGATGTCAAATATATAAATTGCACAAAGATTGCAACTATTGATAATCACACCTTTTGCCTCTTCATCTTTCAGTCACACCCTTTTAGATATGCCTCTTTACAAATCAATTTCTCCTTTATTTAATTATTTTTCTGTTTACACACAGAACTAAAATCTCCTTAAATCTCCATTTAGAAGAAATCGTATTCTCTTAAGATTATCATTTGTGTCTTTTAGAAAAAGACGTATGCATATTTCAAATCTTAAGGGACGCGTTCCTTTACTCGAGCATGATATGAACGCACCTTTTGATGAAAAGACGTCCTTGATCACCCAACGCGTCTCTCCATTATCGGCACTTGGTTGCTTATGAAAAAACATATCTCTTGAGACACATCATCTTTTACTCAAGCATGATATGAACACGCCTTTTGATGAAAGATGTCCTTGATCACCCAACGTGTCTCTCCATGATCGACACTTGGTTGCTTCTGAAAAACACGTCGCTTGAGACACGTCCTTTTTATGTAGACACGTCTCTTCAATTATTTCATTTGCACCTCTTCAGCAAGGCAATTTGATTTCTAAACATATCTTTTCAAAAAGGTTGTTTTGCTAACCGCACCACTTTAATAAGTTATCCAACAGATCACATTATGTTTGTGAGATTAATCAGATTTGATAAGAAGATGTAGTTCGGGTTTTTTTCTTTATCAAAATATATAAGTTTAAAGATATTTGATTTCTTAATGACAGATTAGGACTTCGATAATATGATCTTCACCAAGTTTGAGTACTGGATATGATCTTTACTAAGTCTGAGTGATGGATATGATTTGTATATGATTTGAGTGCTGGATATGATCTGTGTAGGACTTTGATTATGTGCGAATCTGTTTAAGCCACCATAATCTATTCAAATTTGAATAATTTGTCCCAGAATAAGACAACAAACTCGAATCTGATTAAGCCACCAATGATTTATTCATTTTCAAACAACAATTTGATTAAGCGAATCTGTTTAAGCCACCAATGATTTATTCACTTTCAATCAACAATCTGATTAAGCTATCCTTTGTCTTGACATCAATGACAATACTTCTAACAATCTCCCCCTTTTTCATTGATGGCAACTTCTTCAATAGCAACTTTGATCCTTTTCTTATTCCTCCCCCTGTGTCCAATTTCTCCCCCTTTGACATCAATGGCAAGGGTTCTTCTAACAATATTTCAGCTCCATGAAACTACAAGATTTTGTGCGTAGCTCCCCCTGAATACATGCTTCCATCAATTAATTTGATGGCTGTGGAACAACTCTCAATTTGTCCCTTAGATATTCAAATGTATCTCTTGGAAGTGGTTTAGTAAATATATCAGCAATTTGCTCTTTTGTAGTTATGTATTCTAAACACACTTGTCCTTCTCCTACTTGTTCTCTCAAAAAGTGATACTTAATAGGGATGTGCTTGGTTCTTGAGTGCATCACTGGATTCTTGGAGATATTGATTGCACTAGTATTATCACAATAGATAGTGCAGGGATGATCATACTCCACCTTGATGTCTCTTAAAGTTTGCCTCATCCACAAAAGTTGAGTGCAACATGCTGCTGCTGCAATATATTCAGCTTCTGCTGTAGATAGAGAGACTGATTCTGTTTTTTTGCTCATCCAAGACACTAGATTTCCTCCAAGAAAAAAAGCTCCTCCACTTGTGCTTTTTCTATCATCCACATTGCCTGCCCAATCAGCATCTGTGAATGCTTCAAGAGTAAAATCATTGTTGCTAGGGTACCATAGACCATACTCCATAGTGCCTTTCAAATACTTGAATATACGTTTTACTGCATGGACATGTGTTTCTTTTGGTGCTGCTTGAAATCATTGCTGCTAGGGTACCATAGACCATACTCCATAGTGCCTTTTAAATACTTGAATATACGTTTTACTGCATGGACATGTGTTTCTTTTGGTGCTGCTTGAAATCTTGCCACAACTCCAACAGCTTGCATTATGTCTGGTCTTGTAGAAGTTAGATACAACAAACTCCCAATCATTGATCTATATAGTGTTTGATTCACTTCTTGGGATTCATCATCTTTGCTTAGCTTGCAACCTGTAACCATGGGAGTGCTCACAGGATTGCAATCTTCCATTCTAAACTTTTTTAACATTTCCTTCACATATTTGGTTTGGGAGATGAAAATACCTTTACTTGATTGTGAAACTTGTAGCCCAAGGAAGAAGGATAATTCTCCCAACATTGACATTTCAAACTCTTCTTGCATACATGATGAAAATTCTTTGCACATTTTGTCCTTATCTCCACCAAAAATGATGTTATCTACATACACCACCACAATCAATAAGTGTCCATCCTCTTCTTTGATGTATAAATTGTTGTCTACATCTCCTATTTTGAAACCTTGCTCTTTGAGATACTTATCAAGTCTAGAATACCAAGCTCTTGGGGCTTGTTTGAGCCCATAGAGAGCTTTGTTCAGTTTGCACACATAATCCTTGTCTTCTGATAGTAGGAAACCTTCAGGTTGTTCAACATAAACTTCCTCCTCAAGATCTCCATTGAGAAAAGCAGATTTGACATCCATTTGATATACCTTAAACTTCTTGTGACTTGCATAGGATAAAAACATTCTAATTGCTTCAATCCTTGCAACTGGTGCAAATGTTTCTTCAAAATCTACTCCTTCAACTTGTGCATAGCCCTTGCACACTAATCTTGCTTTGTTCCTTGTGACTTGACCATCTTCATTTGATTTGTTTCTAAAAACCCATTTTGTACCAATTACATTTTTATCTTTTGGCCTTGGAACAACTTCCCAAGTTTCATTTTTCTCTATTTGATCCAATTCTTCATTCATTGCACTTATCCAATGTTTGTCTTTGCTTGCTTCTTCAAAGGTTTTGGGCTCTACTTGAGAAAGAAATGCTTGTACATGACAATCTTCATTGTAATCCACCATTTTCCTTGTAGATCTACATCTATCTTGAAGGATCAAATCTTCAGGATGGTTCTTTTGAACAAACTTGGAAGGTGTCTTTGGTGTCTTCATGGAAGTCCGTTGTGAAGATTCTTCTTCTTCTGTCTCATTCTCCTCTTCTTCCTCTTTGGAGTCCTCATCTTCTTTGTCTTTATCATTCATAGTTTGAACATAGTGATCACTTTGTCCAACTTCTTTAAATTGCTTTCCTTCATCAATTCTCACATTAGCACTTTCAACAATTTTGTGAGTTCTTTTATTGTAGCATTTATATGCCTTACTTTTTGAAGAGTAGCCAAGAAATATTCCCTCATCTGCTCTTGTGTCAAATTTGCTCAGGTCTTCTTCATCTCTTCTAATGTAGCAAGTGCTTCCAAAATTTTTGAAATACTTGACAGTTGCTGGTTTACCTTTCCAAAGTCCATACAGTGTCTTCTCATTGTTCACTCTTATTTGTGCACGATTCGAGATGTAAACTTCTGTATGAATTGCTTCCTTCCAAAAGGAATCTGCAATCTTAGATTCATTTAGCATTGCCCTTCCATTTCTTGAACTGTCCTATTTTTTCTTTCTACAACCCCATTTTGTTGAGGGGTTCTTGCTGCAGAAAATTGCCTTTTAATTCCATGTTCTATGCAGAAATTTTCAAATTCCTTTGATGTGAATTCTCCTCCTCGATCTGATCTAAGACATTTTATCTTGATGTTTGCTTCATTTTCAACCAGCTCTTTGAAAGCTTTGAATTTATCAAAAGCTTCAGATTTTTCTTTCAAAAATGCAACCCAAGTCATTCTTGAGAAGTCATCAATCAACAACATAAAATATCTTTCTCCATTCATGCTCTTGGATTTAGTTGGCCCACAAAGATCTGTATATATGAGTTCTAATGGCTTTGATGAAGAGTGCTCCTTAGGCTTAAAGTTTGACCTTGTTTGCTTTCCAAGTTGACACTCTCTACAAATGATATTAGAAGGTTTTGTTAACCTGGGCATATCTCTTTCAACATTTGATTTGCTAACTTTGACAATATTATCAAAGTTGAGATGACCTAGCCTCTTGTGCCATAACCAACTTTCATCCTCTTGTACTAAGTTGCAACTTTCACAACTTATCTCCTTTAAGACATACAAATTATGTTTCCTTTCAGCTTGAGCAACCAACTTTCCATCTTTCTTGATATCACATGTATTAGAAAGAAATGTGATACTATGCCCTTGATCACAAAGTTGACTAACACTTAGAAGATTTTCTTTTAGGCCCTTAACATACAAAACATTTTCTGTTTTTGTTTTTCCATTATCTAGACTAAGTGTTCCTTTTCCTTTTATTTGTTTTTTTGAATTATCACCAAATCTTACTGTTCCTTCATCAGTAGTTTCAAGAGAGATGAATTTGCTCTTGTCACCTGTCATGTGCTTTGAGCACCCACTATCAATGTACCATCTATCCTTCTTACTTTCAGCATGTAAGGCGGTTTGAATGAACATTGATTTCTCCTTTTTCCTCCACACTTTGATAGGCATTTCTTTCCTTTTAATGGACTTATCTTCTTTCTTGTTTTGCTTTGGAGAATCATTAAAAACTGTCCTACAAGCTTGTGCTTTGTGCCCAAGGTTATTACAATTGTAGCATAGACTATTATAGTCCATTAATGGTGTGAAAGGATTATAATCTCTCATAAGGTAGCTAGGAATATTTTTTACTTTATTCTTACAATTTAAGGCCTTGTGGCCAAATTTGTTACATACAAAACAATAGCCATTGAATGTATATGATTGCCTAGTGTTTGATTTTCTTTTAGGATCAACACTTATCCATTCATCTTCAACTTGCTTTGAGAAGGTCTTGAAATCTTCTTTGGAGTTAGTAACCTTCTTGGATTGTTCTTTGAAACTGCCCCCTGTTTTGTTTTGAAGAAAATCTTGAGCCTTCATTAGCTCAAACAACTTGCTGGATTCTTCATCAATCTTTGTGTGTTGTACCTTTGTTTGCTCCAACTCTATCTTTAGCATTGCTATTTCTTGCTCCAGCTTGTCACATTTCATCTCCTTTGTATTGAGTTTGCTTTTCATTTCTTCTTTATTTCTTTCAGCTTCCATGATTTGAGCTCTTAAATCTTCAATGGTTTTGCTTGAATTCTCCAAGTCTTTTGTCATCACTTTGACCTTCAATTTGTACTTGGCAGCCTTCTTCTTCAAATCTTCATTCTTCTTATAAGCATAGTGCAATTCTTCTTAAAGATCCACTTCCTCTTCTTGATTACATTCTTGATCAGCATTTAGTTCTTCACATTCAGCCATGAACAATATTTCTTCTTCACAATTGCTTGAGCAATCTTCACTTTGTTCTTCGGAAGTGCTGCTGTCCTTTTTTGAATAGAAACTCTTCTTATGTTTTTGAAACTTCTTCTTCGAGTTATTGTTGAAATTCTTCTTTCCCTTTTTCTTGTTGCTGATTTCCTTTTCTTCTTCACTGGAGCTGCTTTCATTTTGAGGACATTTTGAGGCATAATGTCCAACTTTTCCACAATTAAAGCATTTAAAAGGAAATTTTCCTTTGTACTTTCCTTTTCCTTTCTTAAGTTTACCCATGAAGTAAGCTTTTGCTTCATCACTTGATTTTTCATCCTTTTCTTCATGCTTGTTCTTGCCCTTTTTGGATGCTTTGAATGAGACTTCTTTTTGTGGTGATCTTCCTTCAATCCTCATCTCATAGGCAGCAAGGATCCCATGTAATTCATCCTTTTTTAGCTGGTCTAGATTTGTTAATTCTTCCAATGCTGCAACCTTGGCCTCAAACTTTGTAGATAGAGATCTTAGAATCTTATCAACAATAAAAGTATCCTCAATTTCTTCACCAAGTCCTTTCATGATGTTTACTGTTTCATCAACACGGAGAAAGTATGAGGCAATATCTTCATCATCATTCATCTTGAGAGTTTCTAATTTCCTTCTATGAGTTTGCAATTTTGCCTTCTTAACTTTTGCATCTCCTTCATAGATGTTTTGAAGTTTGTCCCAAATCTCTTTTGCTGATTTGCACCTCATGACTTTTGTAAATTCAGAATCTGTTAGACTGCAAAGAAGAGCATGCTTAGCTTTTGCATTGTTTTCACTTCTCTTTTTAGCTACTTGGTCCGTTGGAGGGGTAGCTGGAGGTGAATACCCATCAACAACAGATTGCCACACATCAAACCCAAGTGCATTCAAGTATGCTTCCATCTTGATATTCCAAAATGCATAATTAGTCCCATCAAAGATAGGTGCTTTCACAGTGTTGTTTTGATTCGCCATATGCGCTCTTTAAGAATCTCCTTCAAGCGGTTAGGCTTTCAAGAAGGACCTTGCTCTGATACCAATTGAAGAGCACAAAAGATTTACTGAGAGGGGGGGTGAATCAGTAAATCAACACAAACTTTCAATTCTTGATCTTTTCAAAACTTATTACAATCAACTTTTTGATATGACCCAATTTACACAAGTTGATACAACTTTATTGAAATAATTTTTTAAAATAGGCACCAACCTACTCAACTTACAAGAGAGATGTTTTAGTAGATTATCACCTACAAGGAACACCCTAACCCTTTACAATTTTAGTAGGCACCTACCTACAAGGAGCACCGACCCCTAATGCAAGGCACCACACCTTGACTTGATGGATGAATTAAATGAAGCCAATCAGATCTGCACTCAGCCAATCCTCCAATCTGCCTTTGTGATGTAAATTCTCACACTCAGCCCACACAAGAAGATAGGCTTCTGATTTAGACTTCTTGAACTTGACAACCACAATTACAGCCTTGAAAGGGATGTTAAATATATAAATTGCACAAAGATTGCAACTATTGATAATCACACCTTTTGCCTCTTCATCTTTCAGTCACACCCTTTTAGATATGCCTCTTTACAAATCAATTTCTCTTTTATTTAATTATTTTTCTGTTTACACATAGAACTGAAATCTCCTTAAATCTCCATTTAGAAGAAATCGTATTCTCTTAAGATTATCATTTGTGTCTTTTAGAAAAATACATGCATATTTCAAATCTTAAGGGACGCGTTCCTTTACTCGAGCATGATATGAACGCACCTTTTGATGAAAAGACGTCCTTGATCACCCAGCGCGTCTCTCCATTATCGGCACTTGGTTGCTTCTGAAAAAAACATATCTCTTGAGACACATCCTCTTTTACTCAAGCATGATATGAACACGCCTTTTGATGAAAGACGTCCTTGATCACCCAACGCGTCTCTCCATGATCGACACTTGGTTGCTTTTGAAAAACACGTCGCTTGAGACACGTCCTTTTTATGTAGACACGTCTCTTCAATTATTTCATTTGCACCTCTTCATCAAGGCAATTTGAGTTCTAAACATATCTTTTCAAAAAGGTTGTTTTGCTAACCACACCACTTTAATAAGTTATCCAACAGATCACATTATGTTTGTGAGATTAATCAGATTTGATAAGAAGATGTAGTTCGGGTTTTTTTCTTTATCAAAATATATACGTTTAAAGATATTTGATTTCTTAATGACAGATTAGGACTTCGATAATATGATCTTCACCAAGTCTGAGTACTGGATATGATCTTTACTAAGTCTGAGTGATGGATATGATCTGTATATGATTTGAGTGTTGGATATGATCTGTGTAGGACTTTGATTATGTGTGAATCTGTTTAAGCCACCATAATCTATTCAAATTTGAATAATCTGTCCCAGAATAAGACAACAAACTCGAATCTGATTAAGCCACCAATGATTTATTCATTTTCAAACAACAATTTGATTAAGCGAATCTGTTTAAGCCACCAATGATTTATTCACTTTCAATCAACAATCTGATTAAGCTATCCTTTGTCTTGACATCAATGACAATACTTCTAACATTGTGCACTTGGGACAAGTATAAAAGGATATGAATCTTATTTCTTTTGCATATTCAACAATCCCTAACCCACCCACCAATTAGACAACTCCATTGCATTGATGTCATAAGGGGTTAGCCATCAATCATTACAAAGCTTTCCACATCAGCTCTTGCATAAGGTTATTTTCTTGCGAAATTAGGGATTAACTTATGGTGCATTTTTTTGCATTAGGTCATTTTAATGTCCTTTTTTTAGTATCAAAGTCCTAAAGATTTAGCATCATCATAGCCATGCGATCTACATTGCTATTTGCTAGCTTCAACTTTATAAAAATTGTTAAATTGACAAATGAGGCTTGATAAAGGCAAAAGGGGGGAGTAATATTGTGCCTAACATAGAAAGTTCTAATGATGTTCATCAACACCACTAAATCTTTCACTACATATTAAAGACCTAAATGAACCTTATTTTGCAAGAACAAAAGGTTTATCTTAAGTGAATATAATTTATTCTCATGACAATTATATTTACAATTTATGTAGATATAATTTATTCCCATACAGTTTTATTTACACTAGTAATTATATAAGGCTTTGTCCTTAATGCCTTGGGCATCAGAATAGTTGGACATAGTTTATGAAGAGGCCAACTCTTAATATATGTGACATTGATCTTTATATGATAAGAAACTAGCCAGCAGCTAAGTGCTCTATTGCTTTAGTCAAACATGCAAAAGGTTCCTTTTTTGTTTGCACAATGCTCTTCTTAATATTGGTTGGGTGCTTCGATATTTGTTAAAAAAAGGGAAAACGTTGTTACGTCGGATAATTGTTGTAGGAATAAAAACCTTTCTAAGCATTAAGCATTAATTGTGATAATTTGATTAAGGCAAATTAATTGAGATATAAGTTAGACGTGTTAAATGAATTTTAGAGGGATTAGTGTTTATATAATTTTGAATATATTATTTTAAATAAAATATGTAATTGGATGTATTAGAAAAAATGATGAAATTTGAATTACATTGGATGTATTAGAAAAAGAATGATGAATTTTGAATTAAATTAGATGTATTAGAAAAAGAATGATGAATTTTGAATTAAATTGATGTATATTAGAAAAAGAATGATGAAATTTAAATTAAGTTGTCATTATTTTATGGAGATGTGATCTTATATGATTCTATTCTTATGTAATTCCATTTTCAATGAAATTTGACCTTTCACACTTATTGAAGATGTTTGTTTGAGATATATCTGCGTAGGAAAAAATGAGTGATGATAAGAAGCATGGTTAAGACTTCTTATAACAATGGATAAGAGTAATTGACTTCCATTTTAACATTGAGGTTTTGAGAATAACTAATTTAATAGTAATAGAACAAAGAACAAACAAAGTGCTGGATTTTAATGTAAGAATAGTAATCAACAATTAAACCTACAAATTTTAGTGATAAATATGCAAATATGTTGTTTTATTTCTGTTAGATATTTTTTTTAATAATTCTAATTTCCATGAAATGATTTAAATGAACTAAAATTATACGTTTAAATATAATAAATATATGACTCAAGACCTTTTAAAATCTAAGATCAATTAAATATATAAATGTGTGTAATAAATATAATTATGTGGAAAGACAATCTATTGTAGATAAATTATAAACATTTAATGTGATGTTAAAAATGTGAAAAAAATGAAACAAAAATTATCCATAGTTGATATTTATTTTTGAAGTATCAAGATTTTTTTTTGCTTGGCGAGAGCACAATCTAGAGCACAAAGTCACTTGGCATGAATGCCAATGACATGAACGCCTACAACATCAATATTAAGGTTCAAATCCATGAGCACATTGGATTAGCAAGGGCACAAGGTGTAGCAATCACAATAGCCCAACGAAGATTTGAAGCTTGGTGTTCACAACAAAACCACCACTTTACCATCACATTATGGGATTCCCCAAAGTATTAAGATTGAAAGTAAATAAAATTACTCTATAATAAAATAAAGACAATTTAAAAATAGTCATAAGGGGGAAATCAAGATGCATAAGAAAATCGAACATAAATGAATTAACCAAGATTTAATTCAAACAAAAGAAATATTCCATACCCATTACTCATGAAATGAACAATACAAGATTATTGAATTCAATGAACTAAGTATTAGCAAACAAAGAACAAACAAATGAATTCATTAAACTATATCGTTACCCATCTCATGTTGAAGTGTATCCATAACGATGTTGAATTGCATTGTATCGATGTGAAGCCTCCAGTATGTGTTTGCAAAAGTTTCAATGTGTGTGAATGGTGATCGAAGATGTGTGTAAAAGCCCTCAAGAAATCAAATGGCAATTTAGCATTACTTCGTTGCACAAAAGATGTCAATTCTTCGATAGTTTTTTAGGATGAAGAGGATTGTTATATAAATTTTACGATTCAAGATGAACGTGCAAGATTAAACAATGTTGAATCAAAATCAATGGTTGAAAGTTGTTGAGAAGAATTAGATTGATTAATTAGCTTTTGTGATCGAATCAATTAAGGATATTAATTGATCAATAAGAGGAAATAGATTGCCTAATCAATGGAATTGAGGAAACCAAATTGAGCTTTCAGTGGGATTGAAGAATAGATGGATTAGTTAGGAAATAGATGGGCTAGTCAAGAAATAGATGAATCAGTCAACCAATCAGAGTGAGCAATTGATGGATCATAATTTGCTCAATCATAAAAGTGGGTGAGGGTAATTAATTGATTAATTAATTAATCTTTTTAAGTTGAATGTGTAAGTCATGTTTGACTTTTTTGAATGATGTTTGAATAATTTATTTAATTATTCAAGTTTAGGGGAAAACGATTTAATTAAACTATTAAGTGATAATAATTTAATTGCTTTAAAGGAATAGGGTAAATTAGCGACATAATTAAATAATTGATGTTATTTAAGTAATCAAGAGGAATAAAGTTAGATTAGGACTTTTATTAAATAAATGAAATTTATTTAATTAGTCAAAAATGATGAAAAAGTGAATTAATTAAATAATTTAAAGATTATTTAATTAATAGAGGAAAGTAGGGTTTTTAATGTAAATGATGCGAAATGTCATGATATTAGGTGATAATGATGTTGATGATGAGAAAATGTCATTTATGATGCGTGATAAGTGTTAGGCCATTTTTACATGTCTACATTTTACCCCTTTTTGAGACAAAGTATTGATTTCTTTGTTTCAAAGAATTTGATGTTAAGATCAAGATTTGAAATTTTTTATATGCCCCATTGTGCCTCGGTATGCCCTAGGCGAGATAGCATGGTGCCCCCCCTAGAAATTTGGTGAAAATTCTGAAAAATGAACCAAACTTTTCGATAAGCTAATGTGATGCGTTTAAGTGTACGGATTGACAAAAGAAATGTTGACTAGAAGAAAATGTTAGTAAGATTTAGAAGAAAATTGATGTTGTTGGTCATTAATGAATTTTCTTTTGCTTCATGGAGACTTTGTATTTTTTGCAATCCTTATTGATGTAGTAAATAGATACGATGCACCAGAGTATTAATGACCAAGGCGGCTTTATATCTATTGCGTGGAGTTTGACTCTACAAACAAGGAGTATTCTTGCTCATACCAGACATACGAAAACCCTGTTCGAGTGTATGGGTGAGAAGCTTTAAAACATTTCAGACCAGTTACACAAAGAGGTATGGAGTACCTAACATGCAATGCTACACAAATTGCCCAAAACAACTTCCACACATAGAACAAAGCAAGTATTCATCGTGGTAGTATCACAAAAATATCCAACAAATAGAGCAAACAAAAATGACACTCAATTGTCTCCATTCCTTCCTCACTAAATCCTTAATGGTCATCCTCGAGAGATTCTGGGAATGAGTCAATAGAATAAATCAAATAGATAAGATCACAAATAGATAAACAATGTTGTTGTATCATTTGTCATATCTATTTTGAGTTTTTAGGCTATTATTCGGTATTGATGATGTCTATTGTAGGAACGATCTATCTGTTAAGACATATCTTAGGATGTTGATGGTGAATTGTCAATATATAGGTAGTTAATACTTTGGCATTGTTTTAGTCTGTTTGTGATCAAATCTTTGTGATTGTTTTCTTGAAATTTCTAGCTTTTGATGTTGCTTTGTTTGTTGTTTGTTTTTTCAAAGGGTGAAAATGAAGATTTTGTTTATTGTGGATGGTGTTTTATTATAGATAGGCGACAACAAAAATAATATTTTTGATATTTTTCTATATGTTTTTGTGCTTTTTTGATGTTATTTGATATTGTTTTTGGTGTTTTCAAGATATTTGAATGTTTTGTTTGGATGTTTTGACCAAGTTTAAAGACCAAAAGGGACACCTAAGGGGACTAACCTAGGGCCTCGAGGGCTGATCAAAGATAAGCCTTGACTACGTTATACATGCAGAGACCACGTAGTTCAATTGTATTGACTTGACCTTGTTTTTGGAGTTTTCTAACTTTTTAATGAATGTTTTTGGATTTTGATAAGATTTTGAATGTTTTCTTTTGTTTTTGGGGGACTAATCTAGGGCCTCGGGGGATCATCGATTATGATGGCCTTTCCCACGTTATCCATGCAGAGGGTCGTAGTTCACTTGTTTGATAAGAACATGTTTTTTACTTTTCTGTTTTTTGACTATTTATGGATTTTCTATTTTTTGACTTAGTTAAAAGAAAGCATGACAAACACCTAAGGGGATTGACCTAAGGCCTCAGGGGCTTATCGATGATGGCCTTGCCTATGTTACACACGCAAAGGCTCGTAGTTTGCTTATTTTGAGTCGGCGCAGCTCGTCTAGAGACAAGCTTACAATGTTTTTGGGATTTTTTGTCTTTTACAACTTTGTTTTGGATATTTTTTATTTTTCACTGTTTTCGGCTTTTTTTTGTTTCATTTTCTAGATGTTTTGATTTTTGAGATATCAGTATGTAGGGATATCAATAGTCTTTTGAGTTCCTATTGATAGCCGAGCTAAAATTGATTAATCTGATTGAGTAATTTCTAATAATGATAACATTGTTGAGGATACACAACAATGCAAGGATAGTGTTGTCAAGATAAGAAGAACACAAGGATTGGGAAGGATTCATCCCAAGATGATGATTGATTTATCGGATAATGATTGATCGAGATTTTGTAGCAGGGCTAGGAACAAGATTGTTGAATGTTTTGATACCATGTTGAAGCGTCAACAAGATGTAACTAACATGGTTTGGTTGAATTGTTTGGACAATGCCTAGATCACAATGTGAGCTAGAAGACATAGATCAATATTTATTCTGAAGCAAGATGTAAGTACTTGCTCCCAATGTCTAGCAATGTAGGTGATGGATTATCTTGTGATAGGATAACATGTTTGGATAGAGTATGCCCCTTTGGACAATGCCTCATGGCTCAGATAATGCTGGATAGGATAGGATCAATGATAGTGACCCATGTCAAGATGTTTTCCATAAGCAAGTGTAAAGTGTACACCAAACATTTGTCAAGATCAATATAAGTTGGATTTGGATAAAAATGGATTGGATTTATTATGGATAAGCTGAGATGCTTTCACTTGAGATGGTGCACGTAGATGCTTGATTCTACACATGATGCTTGTTTGCCAGGTTTTCATCATGGTACTTGTCCAAAGTGCCACCATAGTGGTTTTCACTAGAGGATGATTTTTTTTTTAATATTTTTTTATTGATTTTTTATTGATTTTTTTTTAATATTTTTTCCTTGATTTTTTTTTTGTCACACAAGATGCTTGTTTACCAGGTTTTCATCATGGTGAATTTTTTTTTCTCATGTTGAACCACCTGGTGGTATTGATGTAGATACTGTTGGCGCATATGGGTGTTGTTGTCATGATGTGCCAACGATATCCCACTTGGAGAAGTCGTTTTGCTAGGATACAAGCGTGCTTGAATGCAACCCTTGATAATTCTTATCTTCTTTGTTGATACCAGAGTTAACCTTGCCTAGATGTGCACATCGCGAAAGAGTGCCCTTAGAGTCCTTATGATAAAGAGTCGCTACTAATACATGGTCAATGTGAGATTTGGATATCATGGATGGAAAAATGTGTTGAGGGATATGAGCTTGATATGGATTGGTCTACAGTTTGGAATCTTTAACTCTCCAAACTTGGGATGATGAGCAATGATGGGTGGATATGGAGATTCAATTAGGATCAACGTCTTGATATACTTTGTAGGTCACTCTTGAAGCTTTCTTTTGCATTGTTGGACATTTTGGATGGATGGACTTCCCTTTTTGATTTTTCCCCATACTTTCTTTGACTAATGGAGCTTGATAGGGATGATTTTCTTTCTTTTGCTTTGGTATCCATTTGTATTTGCTTTGTCCATTTTGTTTTACCGATTCTTTTGCTTCAATGACTTGTTTCTTTCTTTGATACAACTTTTTCTCTTGTTGTTGGTCCCAATTAGAGGGTGGAAAAATATGTGGATGACGATTCATGATATGAATGGTTGTAGCGTTGGTAGCGGTTTCATCATAAGAACCCTTCATGCTCCCTATGTTGGTGTTTACATTAGATAAAGTTGCCCCTAGTATTATAGAGGTATCATTGATATGTTTAGATTCCCTAATTGCTGAATAACCAAGACCTTGATGCTTAGGACTGTCAATAATCTACATTGGTTCTAGGATACCTTGTTTATGTAGGCCTAATCCTCTACTTTGATAATACATCTGTTGAAATTTTTTATTTGCAATAGGATATGATTTACCTTGGAAACAAGGTGCTAATCCTTCTCTACTCTATTGTGGATCTTCAAAGGTGATAACTTCTTCATTGGTGGGCGGGTGCATGAAGTTGGGTACCAATTTCGTGGCCACTTTCTAAAAAAAGTTTGAAAATGCTATAATGCGAGTGCGTTATAACACGTTAAAAACAAAAAAAAAGTGAGTCTTCATTTTCACTCCGACTATTTTCTTCTTCTTCCCACGACCAAAACCCCCAACTTTCGCGCTTGCGTTCTAGGAGGAGGTATTGGGCAAAAATCTTCAACAAGATTTTCTATTTCTTTGCAAGGATGGTGCCACAGCGACGAAAAGGTGGTAGAGGTAAGTATTGTCTGTTGTTTGTTTTGAATTTCTTAGTTTTAGGTTGATTTTGTTAGTTTTAGGTTAAATTTGATATATAAATTTTTGAATTTGTAGGAGATGCAAATGAACCCGCAAACCCACAAAATCTTCAAGAAGAAGAGCAACCAAATCCTGAAGAACAAAATCCTTAACAAGAAAATCAACCTCAACAACATCCTCCTCCACCAATCCCTCAACACCCTCTTGGCACTCAACAAAATTTAATAAGTGAGATTGAGAACAACAAAAAACAGATTGAGGATTTTATTAGTAGGTTGAGTGATCCAAATGGTTCAACCACATAAACAATGACCCTCGCAAATTCATTGAAAGATATGTTAAAAAATGTAGATTCAATTAGCAAACAAATAACTGGATGGCAAGATAGGAGGTAGGCGGCTAGGGCATATTATGCAGATAAACTATCATATAAACAAGTAAAGGATTTAAAAATTACAAAAAGTGATTTGTGCTCATTATTCACTGACCCACGCACAAATCAAAATCTTAGCCTCAATGCAAAGAGGTTTTCTATTCATTGTTGCCACCACCAAGAGATTAGGAATCATTTTTATGATAGGTGGTACATGGTCTTTGATGACCGACCGTGCAACAATTGTGAAGTCCCCTAGTATTTTCTTAGGAAACTATACAGTGAGTTCATATTGAACAAAATACCAAATTATTTTGATATGAGGGACTTCCAGGGGAGAGGTGGGGGGTCGACTCAGGATAGGCCCGGTGCACAGCCAGATCCCACGCGGAAAGGGAGACGAGCTCTCGCTAGGCCGCCTCGTGAGCACGTTGTTATGCCTACAGTCGTGGAGGAGAATGCGAACGTAGAGACATTGCAGACGATTAGCACTTTGACCCAAAGTGTCATCCATCATACTAGCCCTATTCTACAACGCCATCTAGGGGAGTCTTCGAGTGGTAGCCTTCGAACCAATGTGTGTCAATCTTGCGGGGCGACTTGTTCATATGACCCCACCGACACTCAGGAGGCTGCTGCAAATGATCCTTATGCAGCTATGGAGATGGAGAGGGCGGCTGACATTTTGCATGATGTGTATGGAATTGATACTCAGGTAAAAGTTAACATGTTCATTGAATTTAATATATTAAATTTTGATTTTGAAATGCAAGATTAACTAATTTAGTTTTATGATTTTAATAAAATTGCAGGGTCACAATGTTGAAACTGGATACACTGGCCCTCCACTTACTTATTTTTGCAGTACACCTATCGACGAAGTATGTAACTAGTAAACAATTATAAATTTATTACATGTTAATAGCATTGTTTTACGAATGGTATTTTAATATGTGATTTTGGATGTTGAATAGGGTAATATTAGAGGTTTTGAGGGAACACCTCCCAGTGCCAGTGGATTTACTCAAACCTTCACACAAGAAATAGAATAAAGAGTTTAAGTAATGAATTGTACTTAATAGATTTGTGTAGTTTATATTCATATCGTTGGTTACGTTGCATTGCACATCATTCAAACTCAAAGCATTACTTCACATTTCATAACTAATAACTAGATGTTGATAGATGAAAAAATTTCAACTACAATATAGTTGTTTAGAAAGTCAACATAAGCAGCGATGCAATTTCTTCACATGGAGGCATGTGCTTGCAAAGGTGCACCTGCATGACAAACTATGGATGCTTGGAAAAAATATATGAAACCATAATAGTAAGCAATAGCATAGACAAGGCAGTTAGTAGTTTCAAAAATGCCTCAAAGAAATGCGGTCTCATGGTGATGGAATTCCATTCCATCACCATGAGACCACATTTCTTTGAGGCATTTCTTCAAAATGCTCACCACCTTTTCTATGATACCACATTTTTCATACATGTGCACCAAATCATTTTATCAAACTACTCGTGCTTCCTTGTTGCTATGGCTAAAAGCCTAAAATAGGTGCTTTCCAACAAACTATGGATGCTTGGAAAAATATCTATCAAAGCATAATAGTAAGCAATAATACTGGTCATAGAGAAGGCAATGAACTTTTTGAAAAAATCCTGAAAGAAATGTGTTCTTATGGTGATGGAATGCCATGACGTGCATTTGTTTGTAATGGCATTCCATCACCACGAGACCCCATTTCTTTTGAGGCATTTTTTCAAATAGTTCACTGCCTTCTCTATGCCACCACAATTATCGTACATGTCTACGAAAGCATTTAATCAAACGATTCAGCGGCTTGCTGCTATGGGTAAAAGCCTAAAAACACGTCCTTTCGAACAAGATATGGATAGGGAAAATAGTAACCATGATAATCAGAAATATATAGTTTAATAAGTACTCAAAATTTTGTTCATTAGATCATGAACACTATAAGTGATGATGTGTCCATCACTATTGTAACTTTTTTGTGATTAAATAATTTGTTGTTTTATTTTCAGATGTTGATTGTGGAAACACATCCAAATGTTACAAGGGCAATGGATATCGGTGTTTCATCCGCTATACAATCCTCAATGGCTCTGACAGGGGAGGTATGAGGCAAATTACTAAATTTCAATTTACATTCGTTGTTATAGATGTTAGTTCGAGTGAAAAATCAAACCAAATTATTGATTCGTAGTCTAATTTCTATTTGGATGGTTTATATAGGGCTTGAGCATGCCTCAACATCGGCGTGTGAATATTTCCCTCGAGGAGAGTGATCGTGAGATGGCCGTAAGTGATTTTTTTTAAAATATATTATTTTTTATAATGTAATTTCTATATATTAATGTCTTTACTTCTTATTGTAATAGTTAAAACTTCACCAAGAACTTAACAGTAGTAGAGGAGTAGCAGGAGCACTCCTCGAGTGCAGCAGAAACGAGTGACAGACCTATCGCCATCCGATCGACCAGCAAAGGGCAAGAGTTTATTTCAAGAGCCTGGAGAGCAATGACTTTTGATTTCAGAGCCCTTTGTTGTATGCCTACATGGCAGTTTTGTACATATTTTGTATTGGATATATTTGACATTGTATGCCTATATGGCATTCTCGTAAGCCTATATGGCTATTTTGTACCTATATTTTATACTTATATCGACATATATTGATGTATGCGTACATGGCTATTTGGTTAATACAAAACTTTTTTTATCGATAGTGTCCATATTTGCATGTTATAAATTCATGGTTCAATAGATATGAGTTACATGTATTCAAGTGTTTACTTTACAACGTACATGTATACTTTGTGACTTACGTGTGTTCTAATGTATACTTTGCGACTTACGCGTTTTCATGTGTATACCTTGTATTCGTGCATATACTTTGTCTTAAGTTGTGTATACTATGTATTCGTGTGTATATTTCAAGGCATATGTGTTTGTGACTACTTGTGCTTCCCTTATTCACATGTACATGCTTGACTTATTCACGTGTATACTTATTAATTGGTTAGTCATAGCATTGATTATTGTTGTCCTTCATGGTTTGTCTTGAATAAATTAAGTGATTGATGGTAAACAACTTTATCTAAAAGAAAAAAATATGTTTTCAATTGGTATTCTATGAAATGATTAATAAAAAGATTCCAATATATTTAATCCTTTGATTGGAACAACTCAATTAAGCAAATGATACATAGAATTTTCCTTTTAGATTAGCAATGCATGGAAGTTTCAAAAAGTATCCTTGATATTACAAAAAGATGTATGCAAAATGGCAAAGTAATCATCTCCTTGTCAAGTTGGAAGAATGCATGCTTAATGTTTTCATACATGATATCAGCTCTTCTACCTCATGGTTGAATACCAAAATCTAGTATGGTACCTCCAAAGTTCCACCATCTTTCTTCCTCTTCCACCAAATGCTGGCCTGATCCACACGTTTGCCAGCCCAATTGACTTTTTTTTTGAAAGCTGAAGTTTCTCCTGAGTCACCAGTGTAGCTCTCTCTGCCTTTTCAGACTCTTTCAAGGTTAACAATCTCAATCTCACTGATAGTACATTTACAACCATATTCAAAGATTTTCCTTCAAAAGGCTACAAATTCAAATATTGACTTAAATAGCCTTTACAAATGATTCTACATCTTTCCAATCATGCCTAATTATTCTTTTTGTAACTAACATGACTTATTACATTATAAATCAATTGTGGATGTGTTATGACCTTATTCAATTGACAAAACTCAAAACACAAAACTAACTTAAAAGACTTATGTGAACCAAATTTGCTCAATAACCTTGGTGCCCCTGCACCAAATTTCAATATTTTAGTAAATGTCATTACAAGTAAATATCATTACAATGCCTTAGATACTCTATTCTTACAGATATTTTACAATGTCACTCATACATTCGAGATTCTCTTATAATCTCTACATCATAGGTTCTCATTTAGAGGTTAACTTCAAATGAGTAACTTGAGATTCCATCGCAAAGCTTCACATGCTCTTTTATAATGGCTTCAAATCAGAATTGAGATTTTTCAAGATCATCAAAATAAGGATGTTGCATTGCTTTTTTGGCTGAGATTCTCTTTGATGGCTCAAAAATCAGCATTTTCTGCAAGGAGAGACCAATCAATTTTTACTAGTTTAGTTACAGATACGCAAAGTAAAAGAATAAAAAGAAATAATTCATCCAAAATGGAAATGAAATGAAAATAGATGGAAGACACTTACAGATAGGCATGGCAGTCTCTCAACTTAGTCACTCCTGGCCATACATCTTCACTGGGAGTTCCAAGATACCTATTGCACACAACACCTCTCATGAATAGAATATCTTGAAATTCAAGATGCTCTTATAATTCTACATCATAGGTGCTCATGATAAGGTTAACTCAAATGAATAACTTGAAATTCCCCTCACCAAGCTTTGCAATAATAATTTCTTGTAATGGCTATTTAATCATAATTGAAATTTTTCAAGATCATCAAAATAGGGATGTTGCATTGCTTTTCCTCAGCCTCGAGATTCTCTTTGGATGACTCCATAAATCTATGCTGCAAGGGGACACCAACTAGTCGTTTACCGGGTTACTTCTATGTGATAATGAAAGTAAAATAAGATGATAGCATTGGCATCAAACAAATTAACATGGATAAAAATATAAATTAATAAGAACCATTGTGCATATACTTACAAATTAATCCAATGAACCATCTAGGTATGCTCTACTCTTTATTGTGTCAAGTATTGCCTCATGGTCAGACTCACAGACCTTCCACAAGGTCTTGTTCAAAGGTCTACCCCCATATTTGGTCAAACAAACATTGGATGCCACAACAAGGTTTGAGTAATGAAGAATCTTACGATGCGTGTCAAAATCCTGAAACAACCAATGTTTAACACTCTTATGTGGGTACCTTCTAAGCCACGTTCCAGTAACAACAACTGAGCTTGTAGGGTGTTCGATGTTTTCTCCATTTATAACTGGGCCTTCCAATTTCTTTTTGGCCTCAACACAATGACAAAAGTAATAGTATGTTCCCTCTTTGTTCTCTTCATCTGCAATAACTACATAAACATGCCCTACATTGATATGTGTGGCATATCTCTTCAAATTAATCAACATTACGAATACAGTACAAAGTAAGATAACAATATAGAATTTCAAAAACTAAGCAAGTAGATATATTACCTGGTTGAACTAGATCTGATACGTGGTCAAAGTTGACCGATGATTCCATCTGTGTTAGTTCCAATGCCATCAAAGAGCGATACATGTGAAGTGGGCTAAGATAACTTATCAACCATTTGTCAACCCACTCCC
>VDFB02191133.1:0-39662 GCA_007258455.2 Sequoia sempervirens | reverse complement strand
ACAGGTGCTTTCGAACAGGCCATGGATGCTTGGAAAAAATCTATCAAAGCATAATTGTAAGCAACAAGCTATAGTCTCATCGTTTTTTTTTTTTCACGTGAAAATCAGCACGATTTTATTCACGTTTATTTAGGTTTTGAACAAGTTTTTTGAAGATTTTTCAGTTTTAAATGGCAAAAAATCGTTGACCAAAAAGTCAAAGATTTTTTCAAAAAATCGGGGAAAAAATCATCCAGCCTGCAGATTTTTTAAAATCGCTAATTAATCGGTTTTTTTGCAGATTTCTGTTACTATGATTAGAATATCTATAAATACAAACAAGGTAAACTATTCAAACAAATGCAGAAAATTTCTAAAATAACATCAAAATATTATTTCAAATATCAAAAATAAACAAATTATCTTCAATAATTGCTTTCATGTAACTGAGTGCTACATTTGAAAATAGATCTTTTGGTTAGAATATCTATAAATACAGACAGGGTAAACTATTCAAACAAATGCAGAAAATAATCGCCTACCGAGAAAAGAGATGTTCCCTTCCCCATCTTGTCTCCGTCAATCTTAGATTGCTTACAACGGTGCAAAACAAAAGTTAAAAAAAAGCATTTACCAATAAGCAAAGATAATGTGGTTATACTCTTGCAATAAAACTCCAGCTTAAATTTTTAAGAAATACTCTGCATATTACTTAACTCGATTGGATATTGTGAGACATGTTTGCAAGACTGGCATTGCAACCTCAACACAATTTTATTTGTTCTTTCCACCAATGAAAGAATGCCTAGAAAAGAGATGTTCCCTTCCCCATCTTGTCTCCGTCAATCTCAGATTGCTTGCAACGGTGCAAAACAAAAGTTAAATAAAAGCATTTACCAATAGCCAAAGATAATGTGGTTAACATTTGCTGACATCAGTCTGATAGCAATTTTTCCATGCACTAATAGCCGCTGCTCATATTTCTTAGAAGATGAATACACAAGTTCGAAACTTCATTACATGAATTAGATATTCGATATGGACCACAACACAAAATACCTCACAACAGAGTTGCATCCTTTGGAGCAGGTCTGATCTTGGATCTAAATGTGCTGCTACAAGTAACATAGCATGAATATTTCACTCAGCACTCTTCCTAACATCCGACCAGCACTCACTATGGGTCTGAACTGTGGTTGCAGCTCGAAATAACACCTCCAAAACCTTGTAAACTGACTACTAATAATGTGACAGGTCTGCAAATATGATTCTGGGCATGTAGCAGGTCTGTGACAGCTATTTTAACGAGGATGGTGCTTAAGTTCCAAGGTTCTCTTGATGGAATAGAAATGATACTGAGCATCCTGGCAAGTGGCGTGTAAGTTTGTTCTTTTGATGGTATGGATACCTATGATAATCCAAATGATATTCTAAGCTTGCAAATGTATTTTCCAGTACAAAGTAGATGTGAGTACCATTTTAAAGAGTAAAAGCAAAAAGAAATAAACAAGCTTTCACCAATTGTACTATCGGTAACACCTAGAACATAACACAGAAACCTAAACAACCTATAATAGATAACTTATAAGCTAAACATTATTCTAATCTTGCGAGTGCATTTTCAAGTACATAATAGATGCGAATATTCTCAATTTACAAAGAAAAAGCAGGACAAAATGAGCAAGCATTGACTAATAGTCTAATTGTGATATTCAAGGTATATTCATAGAGACCTAAACAACAACTAATAGAACAACTGAAATGATTCATCTAAAAGAGTAAAGCTAGCTGACCCAAATGCACCAAAACAATTATAGGATATGAAACCTTTTTCAACAAATGTAAAGGACAAAATTGTCTGAATTGCAAATCCCTGACAGATCTTTCTTTTGTTCAAAAAGAGTTATAACTTGAAGAATTGAAGCAAACCTAAAAACAATAGCTGACTCAACTGAAAAGGAGAAAAACCAGATAATGTGAACAAGCCTAAATTTGTTCTAAAGTCAGAACACCCAAAAATTAGCCAATATTTTCATTGTAAACATAAAACCCTGGAAACGAAACAAGATAAATAAAATAAAAATTGGGCGTGGTGGGAAAGATGATGCCCATCAAGCTCGGCAAGTTCAAGAATGCAGACGGCCAAGGTGAAGCTGACACAAGAAGTAGTAGCAGTAGCAACATCGATCCTAAGAGATGCTACTCCATGGGCTCCTACGAATATATCTTGGATTCTTCTAATCTGCAAATATTCATAGGTCCCACCCCTTACAGGAAACAATCGAGCACCAGAAACTTGCCACTAACTCCTGCGTACAGGCCTAGTTTGTCATAATGTATTCTTCTAGAGGAGGTGGAAAGATTGATTCAAATGACTCCTCATATGGACTTTGTATGTGAGTAAAATTATCAAGGCCATTCATTCTCTTAGGCCTAAAAAGGATGATGCTACTACCGATAATACTGCTGTGAATTCAGGCCCTCAAAGCCATGAACTGGCTGACTTTAAGAGCAGGGAGTCAGAGTTAGGTGCCAGTATAGGAAGCAGCAAGCGCTGGGTTAGGCCCAAACGAATCCAATCAGGATCCATACAGATGTCAGGTTCCTCGAGGAGGGTTGTGTCCTTTAGGTTACCTTTACCAGTTGATACTAAATTTAAGCAAAGTACAAGCAAGCGGACATTGTCAGAGATAGAGGTATTAAGCTGGGAGGAAAACGAGTGGTTGCCTGGTCCAAATCCCAAATCCTAGGATTTGGGGCCTAATGTTACGGCTTCTAATGATAATAGTAGTACCACAAGCAATGAAGCGGCAGAGAATTCGGTGCCTTCATTTTCCAAGAGAACAATTAACTGGTTGGTGGGCAGACATAAACGAATTGTGCATACATCTTCAGGAAGGAACCCCAAAAGAACTCTGAAATCAATGGGTCGAGCATTGGCCCCAGGATTCACATTTAAACAGTGATTGCAAATCTTCAATAAGTACAAAAAGAACCCCCAAAAAGATAACCAGTAGCACATATACCAATCATTTGTAAAGAAGTCGTGAGATAAGTCTTTTAAGTCAAAAATTCCGAACAAGAAACACTTACAAAAAAAAAATTTATCTATACAAATCTTTGAGCATCCATAAAAGACCTGACGAAGAACAGAGATTTATACAAAATGGAAGAAAATGAAGGAGATTATATGCTTACAAGGAGCAATGTAGCTGTGAGTGCCTACGAAGACTGTTCCGGTATTGGCTCCTTTTCTGCTAGCTTGGAGAACCTTTGAAATGCCAAAATCAGCAACCTTTTCTTCCTAAAAATTGTCCAGCAAGATATTTGTAGACTTCACGTCTCTATGAACAATGGCAGGCGAGCAATCGTGATGAAGGTAACCTAGTCCCTTAGCTGTACCTAATTCAATCCTGTACCTCTCTGGCCAATCCAAAATATGACCTCCTCTTCCGTCGCCGCTGTGCAAATCATCAAGTAATTAGGTTGCCCTTGGGCATATATTCATAAACCAGAAGATTTGAGTCGCTGTTTGATAGGGAAAATGCATGTTTATCGAATGAGGGGGGAAAAGAAAATGCATGTCGTGAATGAGGAGGGAAATTAAAAAATTATTTTAGAGAAAGTATTTTTTTATTGTCTTAATTTAAAACAATTAAAAAATTAAAAATATAATTTAAACATAAAATTAATATTTAAGAAAAAATTAATATTTTCTCTTAAATCAATGTCTTAAACCGGGGATTTATGTAGTAGTGAGTGGTGTATATTATGTAGTAGTGAGTGCGGTGCAATATACAAGATAAGTCAATTCTCTTCTGCAAACAAGCTTTTACGCAGGTTTTTACTTTCTTTGAAGCAGATTATTATTAAAATCTTAGATTTTGTACTTGCAGAAGCTTTGATAAATTGAAAGGAATTTGGCTTAAATGGATTGTCGACGATAAACCTGCATTCCAACTTTAGGCAAAACAGTTAGATAGGATGGGCAATTTGAGAATTTTGTGTCTGAGAGTTTTTGTTTGGTAAGAAGTCAGTCTATATCGCTCCCAAGGCAAAAGAACAAACGAGGCTTCCAAACTACCAATAAAACTCCAAATCTAATGCATATCCAGTGCAGCAAATCTTTCACAGTTTCTTACAGTTGGTGAATTTGCAATACCCACAAGCCCAAAACAATGCAGGCGGGCGCATTGCAGAACTGTAACGACAACAAAAGTAGAAAGAATAGCTGCAAGATCGGCCCCAAAGACTCCGTGTTCAAAGAATAGCTGCAGGATTAGGGAAATTTTGATAGTATATGGTTCTCTTTTTGTTGAGATTGTGTCCATCTGTCCTTTTGTGTCTGCAATATGAAGGTAAAGAGGTTTTTTGTGGGACTGGGTAGAACACTCTTGCTATATTTTGGATGGCTTTTTCCCCTATTTGTACCATGTTCAGATGCATATATAATTTTCAGGGTTAGCAGCATATGGTTAAATCTCTCCCTCTTGGACTGGTTCCTTCCTTCCTACTCGAGCTTTGGTAGACTGTATTATATACTTCATGGATCAATGCTGGCCAGTTTTGCTCTCAATGCTGGTTGCCCGGCTGGTTGTACTCTGTTCTCATTTATCATGTGGCAGTGTTGGTATGAAGGCTTAGTAGAGAAAGTATTAGGAGATACATACCCTAACCTAGGATGGTCTAAATTGAAGGATGGTAGCTCATGAGATGGAGTGGAAGGAAGAGGATCATGAGATGGAAGGGGATGATCTTGGATGTCCTTAATAAGATCATGATCAAAGTGGATTATTATAGATATCATGATCAAATATAGAGTTGTCATGGACATCAAAATATTGGGATGAAATGGATGGTGGTGCGGATTTGACATAAAAGGATTGTAACTCAAATTCGCTAATACATAGGTCCTTGATCTTAACCTTGATCGTCAAGGGAGTGTGAGAGGCGGGTAGCAATGAAGGATCAATTTAGGAAGATGAAGATGGTGATATGGTGTTTGTAGGGAAATTTTTTGAAAGGCCATGACTGCTTTGAAAGAATTTGCAATATTGGAATGAATTTAGATCAACTTACATACAATCACTTCAATTCCATTATGGGGGAAATTTATGCATTGATGGAATGTGGATGGAATAGTTTACATGGCATGGATCCATGGGCATGCCAAGAGGGATGTTATAGGGGAGATCAAGGTCTAAGATTTGGCAAGTGGTTTCAACTATAACGGGTCCGACCTAGATGGGTAGCTTGATAAATCATTTATATTCATGCTTAGTGTCGTCGTATGCTTTGATGGTAATTTTTGCTTGGGGGTCGACAACATCACCATAATATCCTAGTTGCTTTATTAGACTAAGGCTACAAAGATTAATTCTTGATCCACCATCTACAAGGATGTGTTTGATTATGGTTTTATGGATGTGAGCTTGAATATGGAGTGGATGATTATGAGAGGGATCAATAGAAGGAATGTCATTAGTGGAAAAGGTGAGGGATTGCAGGGATGATAAGTGTCCTATCATAGCTTGAAATTGAACAAGATCAATTTCATTAGGGACACAAGTGTCATGGAGGTCTTTCTCAAGAACATTTTTATGGATGGGAGATGTTTTAAGTAGCTCAAGAATAGATATTTGTGTTGGTGTTTTGTTCAAGTGGTTAAGGATGCTATGTTGATTTGTAGGTGGAGAGGAGGATGAAGCTCCTTGGATAGAAATTTGACCACATCAGGTAATAATGATACAATTAAGTTCTTTGATAGTTATGGTGGCTACTTGGGATGGACTTTTTTTGATGCGGCCAATAACAAAGTTAGATGAGATATTATTTTTATACGTATAAGGCACTATGTTGTATGATGTAGAGGTTATACCCTTGTTATGCTGAGGAAAAGGTTGCTTGTATATAGCCAAGTTTTCATTAGGCGATGTATGGCCTTCGATAGAGATATCTCCTTGATCAATAAGATTTTGGATAGAATTCTTAAGTTTCATGTATGAGGAGGTTTTATGTCCATGATCCCTATGGTAGTCACAAAATTCATGTTCTTTGTACCAATAGGGTTTAGTAACATTAGGACCAAGGGGTTTAATGGGTGGAAATTAGATCATGTTGGCTTGGATAACCTTTTGGAGGACGGTTTCAATTAGTGAACACCCAAGGGAGTATACTCTCGTCTAGTATGTCATCTAGGTTGGCCTATAGGGATAACCACATGTTGTTGGGGGGAGATAGATTGTTATGAGATGATGATGGTGGGGGTGTTTGGATATTTTGAACATGTTTTGAATCAATCACACCATCATTGCCCACATTTTTGTTTTTATTCTAAAAATGGAATTTGTCACTAGATTGTGTATTGTTTTCTTTACCTTCTTTGTATATCTTTACTATGCCTTTGGCTATAAGGGATTTTTCTATGGCCACTCCTTTTTCTATGATTTCATCAAAGAAGTGAGCATATTGCATGCATAGATGGAAGCCCAATTCAATGTTTAAGTTCTCAACAAAGATAACGATGATTTGTTTTGCAAGTATATGCCATGCAAATTGAATAACAAAACATATCAATCGTTGTAAGAATGAGGCAAAGGATTAACTAGTATTTTGTTTAGTTTTACAAAGATCCATAATGGTGGTATCATTTTCCATGTTGTAGGAAAAGTGAGTGACAATTTTATTGGCTAGCTCGAAAAATGTTGTGATTGTCCCATGGGGAAGGTGAGTGAACCAATCAAGGGCTTGACCACCCAAGCTTCTAGGGAAGAGCCTTAAGAGGTGAGTGTCGAGATAGGATACCTCTTGGAATGCAATTAAAAACTCTTTCAAGAGTTCCCTAGGATCACCCTTTCCCTTGTAATTGTCAAATTTATAAGGAATTTTGAAGTTTTGGGCGAAAGGGATCATGGTGATGGACTTGTCAAAAGGATAAGGACATAGTTCTTGAAAAGTATAGATTTATTTTGATGTCTTAGTTGAAGCCCTTTAAGGGTATTATTTGTTGCACATCTTGGGCCAATGTACTTGTGAAATTGAAGGGAGGTGATTGATAGTTGGATATGGGAGGTTGAGAGGATGGTATCTATTGGTATTGGTAAGAGGATGAAGGGGGATTGGAAGATTGGAGATGTTGATGTGTAGACGATATGGGATTAGAAGATTGGAGATATTGATAAGAGGATGTGATGCAATTGGATATTTGAGAATGATGTGATGTGTTAGGTGGGATGGATGTTGAGACATAAGAATGGATGGAATTTTATGGTTGAGGGATGTGTGATGAAATGCTTTGGGTGTGAGAGGGGATGGTGACATGTAAGTGGGATTTAGGATTGATGGATTGTGATGAAATGGGGATGTTAGAAGATGAGAAAGATGAAAGGTAATGAGGATTAGAAGAAGATGAAAGAAATGCAAAATTATGAGCATTAGAGGAAGATGGAAGATATGTAGGATTGTGATGAATGGAAGGTGGAGGTGTAGAAGGAGGGTTTTGGATGATTTGAGATGTGCCAAAATCATGGGGGAATTTGGCTCCTTTATTTGCAAGCATAAGGATATATTGGTCGGGGTGATTCATGATATATCTATGCATCAAATCCATAGCTTGGGTATCTTGGGAAAAGTCCTCTACTGATGTTTGGGAGTCTTGGTTACTTGAATCATGGTCATGGATGATGTAGGATGGGAATGGATTCTCCATGGGGATTTGATGGACTATCTCCTCAAAAGGTGTATTGTGATATGATGAGGGGAACTCTTGAGAAGCCATATTTTGTTTTCTTGCTTAGGACCTTGTGATAGGAATCCAAAAAGAGAGAGACCTAGGAATGATAAGATGGGATGGAGATTAGGAACAATTGGGTAGACCTTGTATTTGATATGATAGGGATGATAAAATGCAATGAATAGGAAGGGGATAATGATATAATGAGTATAAAGGGGATGATAATGAAAAAGGTGTATAATGATGAATGGTGCTACACGACCAGTAGTTCCTTAAGCTAACTAGATTCTTGATTGATAATGATCGGAGTTGATTACACTAGACTTGGATAATCACCTAGGAAAGGCTTGGATGCAATCACTCAAGCTTGGATAATCACTTGGGAAAGGATTGGATATTATTACTTAGGCTTGAATGATCACTTACGTAAGGCTTTAATACCTGAATATTGATAACAAGGATTAGGATCTAGATAAACTCTTGAAAAAAATGATATTGATAGGATGTGGCAGGGACTATGGTTGGATGATGTGATGGGATCAATGGTAATAAGGATGGGATAGGATGATAGGATTTGGATAGGATAGAAATGGTTGGATGATATGATTGGATCAAGGGTGATAAGGATGAGATTGGATGATAGGATTTGAATAGGATAGGAAGATAAAGAGGATCAATGTTAAAAGGAATGGGGATGATAATGATGATGGAGATAGAATAATAGGTGATAAAACCAAGGTCTAAGGATGATGGTTGGGATGATTAGTGTATGATAATGGATGAAAAGGATAATATGAGAGAAATATGATGGATTTTTGATGGATAATGGTCTTAGGTGATATGATGGATCCTAGGTCAACTCTAGAGCTACAAAGGTCAATATTATAAATGGGAGTCTCAAAGTGATTTTTGGCAAGAGATAAGTAAACAAGAAGACACAATGACCAACCTAACTATCAAGGTGATAAGGTTAATTTTTAGCAATGCATGTTGATTGGCATCACTGGTTTTACACAATACAAACATGCCAAACACGATAACACAACCTATATTTAGTCAAGTAGGTGTGTTAACCTAGTGAGTTAGGGTATGCAAAGGTCATGTACCACCCTTAACTCCTTACCTTGGAAGGAAAAGGCCCTACCAATGAGTATATGTCACCTCAACAAGAGTAAGTACATGGTGAGTAACTTCAGGCATGATACTATACCCTGCACCACACTAAGCCAATGGTCGAAAGGTCTTAAAGGATTATAAAAACAAGGTTCTTAGTGGAATCAATGAATAATGATCTTGTCTATAATACCTGATGTTGGAGGGGCCTCTTTCGCTCTCCTCACCAAACGTGTCTCAGTGGATCAAGGGTCACATGACTTGGCTCAAACAACACTAGCTACACTTTGGGGTACAACTTTTTTTCTCCCCCCTTTTTATACCTCATCTGGAAATGTGGTTGAGGTTGACCTTGAGGTGATCAAATCCCCAAGTAGGCATCCTAATGAAAAATACTATACTAGGTGCTTTTGATCACCTAAGATCACACAAAGTGCCAGGGGAGAGCATACACACAAGTTAGTAAGCCTTAGGATAACAATTAGAACATAAAAGAAATGAAGATATGTGAGATTTCTAATGTCCAAGGTCACACTAAGTGCAAGGAGAGAGTATGCATCTACACACACTTCCAAACATAACAAATAATGTTCATTAACCTTAAGAAAATAAATGTGCCAAGATTAGTGGAAAATAAAGCATTGGACCAATGAATTTGCAAGAAAGATGTTAATAGTTTGATGATTTCACCTTTGATAAGTGATTTCAAGCTACACAACAAGGGATTAGATAAAAAGATGATCAAATAAAATGATTGTTAACATTAAGATAAACATAAAAATTGGGGACCCCTTTTTTGAAGGGGGTTGGTACACTCACCCCAACGATAGGGGGTGCATGGGGACGAATGCAATCCCTCGCTGACAGGGGTTTGGGGGTAAAGCCCCTGAAGGAAATTATTTTTGATAAGAAAAATATAGAATTTGGAAAACCTATGAAATAAATTGAACAAAAGCGCAACTTTGTGAAACAAAGGTGCCTTTTGACAGAAAAAAGGTGCATAAACATAAAAAATAGAAAATTATACCTCTACGGAAGCACAATAAGGTGAAATAGGAGCACAACAAGTCGAAACAAAGGCACTAAAAGTCAAAAAGAGACACAAATTTGTAAGACACAGGTATTGGAAGTCAAAATGCAAGTGCGACAAGTTAAAATGTAGGTGTGATTTATTGAAATGTAGGCATGAATTCTCAAGACATAAGCGTGCTTTTTTAGAAACCCTAGATCTAAAACAAAAATTGATAAATAGTGATTATTTCTACAAAATAGAATGTTAGGAAAATATAAAACATGCATAAAAGCTGGATTAGGAATAGAAAAGAGTAAGGGTTAGTATGAAAAGTAGTTAAAAATATAATAAAAATACAAGTGCAATTTTGTGTAGCGTAGGTGCGATTATGTTCATTAGAGGCACCGTTTTATGAAATGCATGCACTAAAAGTTGAAATGAATGCACCACAAGTTGTGATGTGGGTGCAGCGAGGCATTGCAGAAGTGCAACAAGATATAAAAAAGGCACTAAGAGTCACTAGAAAAGCGTGGTTTTGTCAAGTGAAAGCACCAAATACAAAGTTGAGCACCAAATTAGAACTTTCAACTAAAAACTCAACAAAAGCTCAAACAAAATGTTAAAATAGGGGTGTAGGTCCCACCAGACATGCCAAAATAAAGAGGTGAGAAAATATTGAAGGAAAACAAAGAAAGATAAAAGAAATCCAAAAGCACAATACCTTCACCTAGAATCTTTGCTTCTCTCCTTGATGAGCTAAGATGAAATGCACCCTTACTCCATTTGATTGGTCTTGATGTTTATATGCGCATTGCTTAATACTCTAGCATAACCTTGGCATAACCTTGATATGGTTTGATAATGAGTGCAAGATAAAAGCTCAAAATGATATCATGTAAGTATGATAGCTCAAATATTATTAGGTTGCATTAGGTGAAAAACGAAGGATGGGAGCCTCTATATATAGAGTCTTGAAAAGGAAAATCAATGGCTAGAAATGATTGATGATGTATGGCTAAGATTGAAGGAGGATTAGGGTTTGGATCAAGGATGCAATCATATGACAAGTATCAAATGATAAATAGGATCTAAGTTTAGTGTAGGGATAAGGACAAAAATCCTTTTGACAATGGCTAAGATTAAGAGGTTAAATGATGAATGGGTAGGATTAAAATATAGCATCAATGACTAAGATTAAGAGGTTAAATGAGATGAATGGATAAGATCAAAATATAGTTTGACTTTTGGCTAGGTGTCTAGGTTCAATGAATCTAGGAAAGGAGTTAGTTAGAGATTGTGAATAAGATGGAGGGCTAGGATTAAATGCACAAGGTTAGAGGATAAAAAGAGAATTAATTAAATAAATAAAGTAGTTATTTAATTAATGGAATCATGATGGGGATAAATAATTAAATAAATAGGGATATTTGTTTAATCGATGGGGATAATAATTAAATAAATAGGGATATTTATTTAATTAAAGGTTGTAACAATGGATATTAATTAGATAAATGCTAAATATTTATTTAATTAATGGATTATGAAGATGGATATTAATTAAATAAATATTAAATATTAAATATTTATTTAATTAATGGCTAACGATAGGCTAAAATGAGGTGTGGTTGGGTAAGGTCATATTTTAGGTGTCTACAGTTACTTTAAAAAAAAAAGTAAATTTAGACTGTAGGAATCGGTTAGGTATTTGCCCTTGCCCCCCTATAAACTACAATGCACCTGGTAAACTTTTTTCATGTGACCGGTGACGCTGGCACAACACGCCCTCTAGTACCATGGGGACAATGGGGAGACTAGACCTCGTGACCTCTTTCCTATAACAAGATGCTTTAGCCAATCGATCTAGGCCTATCACTCCATGTCTACAATTGCATTTAACAGTGATACATATATTTATTATTTATTATAGTATTTATGATTAAGACAAGGATTTTTTTTTTTTAAACTAGTTAAATTGATGTGAGAAAAACCAATATGTTTTATTAATTATAACTTTATTTTTTATGAGTTTATTTTTTCTACAAATTTTAGGAAATGTGCAAGGATATGTTATTTAAATCATACAGAAAAATTAGCTGTAGACAATTTGTAAATACCAAGATATTAATGATTTAGTGTCTCTCTATCTATATTGATAATGCCAAAATTAAGTATTATCAATTATTCTATTTATTCATATGATATCTTTTGTATCATAATTAATCAAAAATATGTGATCTAATTAGAACTATATGATTTAAAATCATAAGATAACTTTAGTGTGACATTCTAGTGTTTTGAAAGTGAAATATAGTCTTACCTCTTGGAGGTTTCTTGAATTGTATACAATACCTAAGTGATTGTATGACTTTATTTGACTATATGGTAGTTGGTGTCAATGGATTATGTTGTTTAATATTTTCTTGGCCTTTTATGTTCATGTAAATCCAATTTATCTTGGTGTTGTTTAGTCTCTTTTAGCTAAATCTATTGATATCTGATATCTTGTAGAGTTTATTTATGTTGAATTATGGCATCTTTTGTCATGCTTGATTTATACTAATTGCCAATTTATCTTGGTGTTGTTTTGTCTCTTTTAACTAAATCTATTGATATGTGATATCTTGTAGAGTTTATTTGTGTTGAATTGTGACATCTTTTCTGTCATGGTTGATTTTATGTTGATTATATGACATCTTATGTGTCATGGTTGATTTTTATTGATATGTAACATCTTCTGTGTCATAGTTGAAATTTATGACATCTTTTGTATCATGATTCTATTCATGATAGTAGGGTGCTATTTGAAAGGATAAGGTGTACGAGAAGTTTATCTTATGAATTCCATTTGAAAATATGGCATGCAATTTTCCATAAGAGATTTATCTCATGGATTCCATTGAAATGATGAAATATAATTTTTCATGAAAGATTTATCTCATGGATTCTATTTGAAAGGATGGAATGTTATTTTATGTGAGATTTATCTCATAGATTTCATTTGAAAGGATGAAATGTGATTTTTACAATGTTACCATTAAGAAGGTTGAGATTTGAGCTTTCTCATCTTCCTATAGGCACCACATCACTATAGGATTTAGTGTTCTCATTGGAAAAGGCTCCACAAGTAGTTTATGTTATGACCACCTTGTACCACTAGAGCTAAGAGATCTCTAAAATAAGTCATGTGGCTTACTGTATTAGCTACATCATGTTTCTACCTTGTAGTAGGGGTGTTTTGTGGTTGGTATCTATATTTAACCTTCTTGTCTTATGTGAGGTAGTTATACTTGGTACACTACACAATTGGGATATGCTCTCCGAATGGGTTTTGGAGACCAAGTGCGTTTGTCATATTTGTGGATTCTTTGTGTGGTTTTATTTATGTGAGTATCGTTGTTATTATATATTTTTAATAATATGTGACATGCACTTGTATTCTATGTTTATTCCATGTACTTTATTTATGTGTGTGCTTGTATATTTGAATTATTGATATTGGTATGTTTGGATACTTGTTTTATGCATAGGTTATGATGCATGTGGTCGTACTTTGGGTGTGTGTTAATAGAAAGACATATAACATTACATGAAGAGAGCTTTCATAATATGGGATGCAAGTAGTAATTCATTTGGATGTTGTATATGGTCTTGGATGTATTGTACTAAATCTAACCTTATGAGATTGAAAGGACTTGTGATTTTCATTGATAGTCATATGTGACTTGTTCATGTCCTTACATTCATATGTGTATTAGATTCTAGAAAGAATGGGTTATAGATATTAGTTATCTTGAAATAATTATTTGGCATGTGCATATTATTGGGATTGTGAATTGCGAAATCTATTCCATGTATTTTGAATGTTTTGGGGCTTTATTTCATGTGTATGATGTGTGTTGCTAAATGAATGAACTAATAAAGATAATAATTAATATTATGTTGTACCAGACCTTGGATTATAGATGGTTCTTCTTCACCTTGATTGATGGATGGGGAGGAAAGGAACATCCTCATGGTGGGTTCAAACCCTTTCCCAATCAACAACAAAAGAAAGGGATCTTTGAGGATTAGTTTGTAGATTAAGCTTGGAGTTCTTCATATTCTATTGTGGTGTACATTATTTTTAATCCACTTGTATATATGCGGTTGGTGTCATGATCTATTATATTCTTATTATGGATGAGGGTTGTAGTTTTAACCTCTTGTATATCTTGGTTATGAAATGATGTTATCTTCATTGTTGAGCAGTAGAAATGCATTTGTGAGAATTTCATATTAAATTATAATGTACTTGAGATGTACTTATTGATATACTTCCTTATCATACTACCTTAGTGAGAGATACATATTATGTGTTCTTATTTTATCATGAAAATTAATGAAAATTGTTAGAATATTAACTTATACCATTTTGTTAGCATTGAGATGTTTATCTTGGTTAATGCTTAAAAAATTTTATGGGTGCATTTTAAAGGTTGTTATAGCACACCAACCTATAACAAGATCATTCAAGAATAGATATTAATTTGGATCTCCATATAACTTCAAAATTTTGGTTCAAAGGGCATGATAACACCCAATGTGTAAGGTGACCCATTTTTGTCAATATCAACACAACCAATCAATTCTATCACATGATCAATCTTGTCATCCCATACTTGCTACCAATAAAAAATATTGGGTTCAAGGACAAGTCCATAGAGATGTGGCAAGAGGCGAATCCATCTAAAATGTGTTAGGATTCCCCTTGGCTTTAACTTATAATTTCATCTATCCAATTTCATAATAGCAAGGTGCCTTTTGATACTCATGAAGAACTAAAATAAATCACACAAATCAATAAAGAGATCCTTAGAATGAAATTTTATCTCAATTTGCGATTATAATATCCTCATAAAGGATCCCCTAAACAAGTATAAGAATGTGAAACTTTGTCATCATCGTGTGTATAATTCCTACTATATTTTCCAAAATTTTATAGTATTGGAATGAACATAAAATATTATAAACAAATTACAAAATAAAAAATAACGACTTTCACTTATATAATGTTAAAAAAAATATCTACTTAAAACACAAAACTAAAAACAAGCTTTGAATGTATAATTTCAAAAAAGAACATTAAACACCAAGATTCTTGATATAAATTAGAAAATAAGAAAAAAAATTGAAAACCACTAAAAAAGAATAGTAATGTTGAAGACAAAGGGGCTAGAAAAGGTCCTTGGATGGCATAGATATGCCCCTCCAAAGTTAATTAAAAAACTAAAAATGGGTGCCTGCACCAAACCCAAAAAATGTTAATGTTAGCATACGTAGATGACATCCCTAGTAGTACACATAGTCAACAAAGGAAGCAGGTCCATGTAGCTCCATGAACCTGGTCTTTGGCAAGCATGGTGTCAAAGTGTCATGTCAAGTCCACGTAGAAGGTTCTGACTAGTTTTGATAATATACCCTGAGGTAAAAGACCCACACACATGTTATGGCCTCTAGGGCTAGTATAAAGGCCATGGGAACTCCATGAACAAAAATGGACTCCATAGTCAAGACACAAGTCTTTTCTTTCACTCCATGAGACAAAGACTCCCTAACAAAATTGTGGCAAAATAACAAAAGTGGCACCAAATAACACTTGTATTAGATAGTTTGTGTGCACTCCAAGCGCCTAGAAATAACACTTGTTATAGCTCGTTCATGCACAAGAGAGAAATAAGTAGCAAACTGTACTATTTTCAACCTGTGAGATAGTTGATGGGCAAGTGAGGCCATCACTTATAATGAGAAATCTAATGCATGCCAATAGTGTGGAGGATGAAGTCCGTGAACTGTAAGATCTATGCAACAAATTTGCTCCTTACACAGGTTTGGAAATAAGACCTCCTGTCAAGCATTATGACTGACACTATCAATGCAAAATTGGCCACAGTACTTACATTATGGGCAATAAACATGAATGCTGGGAATTTGAGGCAGTGGGTGGGAGATAGACTAGTACCAAAAGT
This sequence comes from Sequoia sempervirens, assembly GCA_007258455.2. Taxonomy (NCBI): domain Eukaryota; kingdom Viridiplantae; phylum Streptophyta; class Pinopsida; order Cupressales; family Cupressaceae; genus Sequoia; species Sequoia sempervirens. The sequence goes on along the minus strand of VDFB02191133.1, from coordinate 23,821 downwards.
GCTGAAAAACTAGAAAAACTAATATATGTTAGTTTCTGGCCAAGAAGAGCAAGGGCAACAAATGTAGAGATGCTTCAGGTGGTGTAGATGTTGAATATGCAGGTCGAATACACCACCATGTTTAAATATTTCCATGATGTCTCTTAAACTGAGCAACTTATAATATTGAAGAAAATTAAACACAAAGAAAATATTAATGATACCTTAGCTTCCTGATCTCTGATTTGATAAAATGAACGTTAAGATGATTTTTCTAAGACTTTAAACATAATGATAGTAATCAATGCAATTAGATTTCCACAATTCATATGTAAATTAATTTTGCTGCTCCTGGATTTGATTGTGTGCTCGTTTTTTCATCAAAACAAGGACACAGTCAAATCTAAAAGCAGCAAAATTAATTGATAATGATAATAGTTAGAAATGTTGTATAGTTCACCTAAAATAGTTTTCACCCAAAACCCATACAACTAGTGCTCCCAAAAATAAGAAAGATGGACTAAACTAAAACATTATGGTTTTTATATCATATTATTGGAATTAAAAAATAAAAAAAAATAAAAAATTGAAGACTAGCTATAAGAAATCCATAAAAATATGTTATTAAAGTAAAAAACTTGAAAGAAAACAAAATATTTTCAAAGAACTAGAAAATGTATACAAAACATATCTGGAATTGTTGCTATATCTTTTCTTGCATATGGTTCTGGAGTTACTACTCTATTTTGGTTTTATAGTTGCTGCTGCTGTTCTCTTCTCTTTTTCTCTGTGTTCAATAACTCTAATAAACTGTTTCTTCTCGTCTTTCCTTTCGTTTTTCTTACCTGACCTACTAGCAATAAATTTACCTGCATAAACATTCTATTATTCAAAAACAAAATCAGATTTGGGTGTTAGATATATAGCCCTCCAAAATTAGTGAAGTTAGGTGGTTGCAAGGGGAAGGGATGTTTTCAGATCCAAGAGATTTGGACTAGACACAAAGTTGATCTAAGGACTTTGATAAAGCGTCCACATTGCTTCTCAGCCAAGTTCTTAAATTCTTTGAATTTATCAAGGCTTTAGATTTATGCTTAAAGAAGTAAACCCAAGGTTATTAAATATTGATTCTTTTTTATAGTGAAAGTTTGTGTAGGGCCACATAAATCTATATGCACCAACTTTAGTGGTGCTTTTTTCTTTTTAGAGTTCTCTGATTGAAGGGATTCCTATGGTGTTTTCTTTAGATACAAGTTTCACATTTTTTATCAGGCTCTATTATGGTTGGTAATCCCCTAACATATTTTTTTTGGACAAAATACTAAGTTCACAATAACTTAAAGGTGCAAAAAATTTAAGTGCCATACCTTGGAGGGGTCTTTGATGACCATTTTGATGGCTGCTTGCTATGGTATTTTTGTAATCTTCATGTGCTTGGGAGTAGTTGCAAACAGCACTGAGAAATCAGTTTGCATTCATAGAGGAAACATCATGTTCTTTGTCATTTGGACTGCTGCAATCTTGTTCTTACTCTCAATTTTATAAAAAATAATTGAATCTTTATTTTCCATTAGCACTTTGTAGCTTTTTTGGATCAATTGTCCAAAACTTAGAAGATTGTGTTTTATGTTTGGAGAATAATAAATATTTTCTATTTTCTTTTTGTCACCATGCTTAGTGCAAATAATAATAGACTCTTTACCCATTACTGGAATTGTTTCATTGTTCCCCATTTTTTATTTTATTTTAGACATTCTTATTAATGAATGCAAACAAGTTTTTATTTCCATTCATGTGATTGCTGCATCCGCTATCCAAGTACCAAACTCTAGTGCTACTCTGCTTAGCAATATTGCACATGATAAACACTTTTGATTCCTTAGGTTTAGCCTCTTTCTCATTAGCAAGCACTTTGTTTTGATGGGTCACACTATCTTTTTCTATATTCACTTGCAAAACGATCATACTTTTGACAATAATAATATTGAACATTACTTTTGTAATACCCCTAATTTGAGGTGTTGTTTTTCTTAGCTTGGAATTAGGTTGTGAGCTACTTTCTTTCCCTTGGTTGTTTGCTCTTCCAGAGTTGCATCTTTTACAACTACTTCTTCCTTTGCCTTTGTAGTTTCTTCCAAAGCTATTTCTTTCTCTGTCCCCATCTCTTACATTGGCTTGAGATTTTAATTCTTTCTCTAGGGAAGAAGGGGTAGACTTGTTTAGGCACTACGCATGGGTTTGAAGTGAACTCATAAAATCATCCATTACCATCTTCAAGAGGTCTTTATCCTCCTCTATAGTGATGACAATTGGGTCAAATCTTGAGGAAGAACTCTTAAAGATCTTTCTAACATTCCTCTACTCTTCCATAGCTTCATAATTAATTCTTAACTAATTTATTAAAATGGAAACTCTTGTATGGAAGTTTGAAATGGATTCTCCATCTTTTATTTGAGGAGTTTCAAAATCTCTCTAGAATAGTTAGATTTTGACAAGCCTCAACTTATTAGTCACCTTGAAAATGGTTTAAATTTTTTTCCAAGTCTCCTTTGCGTAGTTAATTGCTACTATTATTGGGAGAATGACTTCTACCAAAGCTACTTCTATCAAACTTAGGGCTTTTGCATCTTTCCTTTTGGTCTCTTTCAACAAGGTCTTTTGGGCATTTGACAATGTTGTATAAGCTACTTTATTAGTCACAATTGTGAATGCATTGATCACAAGATCCCATAAATTATCCATTGTGTTTTTCATCTTCTTTGCCAACACATCATTGTTTTGACCATCAAATGTTGGTAGTCATTGCCAATTCTTGCTATCACCTCTTTCCATACTTATAAATTTAGGGAAAACACATAATACCCCAAAAAATCTAGAGATCTCACTCTAATATCACTTTGTTGGAATTAAAAAAAGAACAATGGAGACCAAAAACTTGAGTCAAAAACTAATACAAAATATATTTTTTAAATAAAAAATGTATAAAAAAATTGTTGTTGTGCAAAAGAAATTTGGATATATCACTATGTTTACTCTTGCTAGCATTGTTGGGTGTGCTCACTATCTTGGAGCTATTGTTGTGGCTCTACATATGGTTTAGAAGCTCTTGTTTTGTTCTAGGTTTGTAACTACTATTATTGTTCTCTTCTTCTTCTTCCTATTCAACAAATCTTCTAAACCAATTCTTCTCTTCTTTCCTTTTATTTTTGTTACCTCTTTTATTTTCACCTACTAACAATTAATTTACCCCTAAAAATATTTTGTTGTTCATAAAAAAATCAGATATGGGAATAAAAAATAGAGCCCCCAAAAATAAATGAAAGTAGGTGGTTGTACAAGGAAGGGATATTTCTAGATCCAAGAGATCTAGGTTAGGGACAAAGTACATGTTAGGAATTTAATTCTCTAACACAAGATTATTATTTCCAACACATGTTAGATTTTGCAATAAGCAAAAAATCAACCAAGACTTAATACCATAGTGATAGCCACAATACTATTCAAAAGAAAGTATTAATCAAGAAAGCAAGTACATAGAATGGAAAAAAGCTAGGTTTGTGTATTTATAAGAAATGCAAAGGAGGAAAGTGGTTGCCTCATACAATAAGAAGTGTAACTTCTAGGGTATGAGAATACACCTTTCTCTACTCATCATTATTAAGCCTAAATAATCCTACACAAACAAGCTAGAATAGATGTAGGAAAAGACCTAATAAAGTAATGAAAATAAATAAAAACCTAAACTAACAAGGTGGAAAATTAAACCCTTCATTGTCATCAAGTTGTAGTTGAGGTGGTGAAATATATCCTACAATATCCATAAAGTTATAATTGAAGTGGCAAATGGTGTAGTCGTGGATGGAGGGTTAAAAAAGAATAGTCCAAACCGTGTAGCTTAGAATCAACACAATGGAAATACACAAATAAGTGTTCTACAAATATGATTCTTTATTGAATTGAAAATCTTACATGCAACATATGCCTCATGGGCGAATATCCAGGGCTCACAGGCCTATTGCAAGGGCATTAAACCTTAGAACTAGCCTAAGGCCTTATTACAGTCCCACGAAGGGTTGATGCAACATTCTAACTATCTAGCTATCTCTAACTATTGATGAATGATTAAAATGAATTACAAATTCTCTTAAATTTTATTCTCCAGCTCTAACAAAGGTCTACATCAGCCAAAAGGGTTTACAAAACTTGATGAATGATCAAACATGAAGGTCGGCCTTAAAACATGAAAGATAATCCTTTGCGAAATGAAATGAATTGTGAATCTCCAAGATAGATCCAATTGGACCCAAAATTCTTGTATGATGTCCCATTAAGCTTTGCACATTTTGGAATAGGTTTGCACTAAGAAATTTGGACCAAGTCAGCCCTAATGCTCTGATTATGAATTACAGTGAAATTCTAAGAGTAATAACTCTTGAAAAATAAGTGAAAATGATCTAAAATTTGGATATGTCGTAGATGACCTCGTGTAGATGCTATTTCTTGCTCCACGAGCTAAGAAGCAATAATGCGGTGAAATATGAAATGGAATGTTGAAACTGCTACTAAATGAAATGAAAGAAAATAAATATTTTTGGTTGATACATGATTGCTTTACAACCAGGGATGCTCCTGCATTAGACACTTGAGGTTGGAAGAAAAGTGAGTCCCTCACTTTCTAGAGCTAAGAGGAAAACCAAGACGGTCCACCTCAACCTCAGAAATCCATGATGAGTCCTCCACTGGTCTGCCTTTCCACTTCACCAGATATTCCTTATACTGCTTGTTCCTAATGCTCCTTCTAGTTCTGGTATCCAAAATATGCTCAATCTCCTCTGGTGGTTGATGTGGTAACTCCTCTTTCAAATCGACGTCATTGCTATTGTTACTTGACTATCCTTTATGGTACTCATATATGTCTACAACATTGAAAATATTTGATATACCAAGTGTCTCCAGTAACTCTACTTCATTTGCATTTCTAGAATCAAACTTCCTTAGAATCTTGCATGGTCCAAACTTCCTCATCTTTAGCTTATTGTATGTCCCTACTAAAAATCTCTCCTTCCCGAGATATACCATCACTTCATCTCCAATAGTAAACTCCTTATGACTCCTTTTCTCATCTTCCTTCTCCTTATACTTACTATTCATGTCTCCCAAATGCTTCCGAACTTGATTATGCAATGTCTCCATGAAGTCTGCAAACTCTTCTACCTCCACACTCCTCTTGTTCTCCATACTGATATCTCTTAGATCTGCAACTCCTCTAGGATGAACTCTGATCACAATCTCAAATGGTGTCTTCCCTGTACTCCGGTTTACTGAATTTTTGTATGCAAACTCTTCTTGTGGTAGAACTATGTCCCAATTTCTTGCCTTGTCTTCGAAAAAACATCTCAAAAAATTACCCAAAATTAGAGCTGTTTATCACTTCTTTTTGTTCATTTTTTTGTGGGTGATATGCTGAACTGAACTTCAGGTCTATTTTCATCTTCTTCCTCAATGTTCTCCAAAAGTATCCAATGAACTTGGTGTCCCTATCTGAAACTATGCTCTTAGGTAATCCATACAATCTCATAATCTCCTTGAAAAATAAGTCAACAACATGCACAACATCATTAGACTTCTTGGAAGGAATGAGACGTGCTATTTTAGAAAAAAATTCCACTATTACCATTATAGAATCATATCCTCTTTGTATTCTTGGCAATCCCAATATGAAATCCATGCTTATATCTTCCCAAGGTCTCTTTGGTACTGTCAAAGGTTTATACAATCCAGTATTCCGACTACTCCCTTTTGTTACTTGAAAAATTCTGCAACTATGAACATACTTCCTAATATCCTTATATATTTGCAGCCAAAAATAGTGTTCACTTACCAAAGCTACTATCTTATCCACTCCAAAATGTCCTGCTAGTCATCCACTATGTTTCTCTTTGATCAAATTCTCCCTCATTGAACTCCTTGGGATACACAACTGATTTCCTTTAAACAACATGCCTTCTTGAATGAAATAATCCAACCATTGGCTTCGGTCTATCACTATTGGCTCCTTACATGCTTTCCATGCTTAAAACCTAATACTTCTATCCTCATCTCTGTCAACAAATTCCTTCTCCCGCTCAATGCATCTGTAACCTTGCTTGACTTTCCACTCCTATTCTTCAACACAAATATGTAACTCTGCAAGAATTCAACCCATCTCATATGTCTCTTATTTAGCTTCCCTTGACTATTCAAATACTACAAATCTTGATGATTAGTGTACAACACAAACTCCTTAGGCAACAAGTAATGTGTCCACTTCTTTAGGGCTTGAACTATGGAATAGAATTCCTGATCATAAACTGGTTATATTCTTTTGGAATCATTTAAATTTTCACTAAATTAATCTATAGGTCTTCCTTCTTGACTCAACACTGCTCCTGTTGCATTTCCACTTGCATCACAATCAACTTGAAATACTTTGTCAAAATCAGCTAATTCTAACATTGGCTATTTTGTCACCTTTTGCTTCAACAATTCAAAACTTCTTTGTGCTTTGGATGTCCACTTAAAATCCTTCTTATCTCCCCTCATTGTCTCTATTAGGGGTATACAAATGCTACTAAAGCTTCTGATAAACTTCTGGTAGAAACTTGCTAATCCATGGAATGATATCACCTCTCCAATGTTTACCGGTGTAGGCCAATCACAATTGCTCTAACCTTTTCAATGTCCATCTTCAATCCTTTAGCAGAAATAACAAAACCCAAATACACCAACTCTATCTTCATAAAGCTACACTTCTTGACATTAATCAACAACTTCTCTTCTCTCAACCTCTGCAATAATTGTCTGATGTGACACAAATATTCTTCTCTATTCTTACTGAATATTAGAATATCATCCAAGTAAACAATAACAAACTTACCCAAGAATTTCTTCAGTACCTCATTCATCAATCTCATGAAAGTTCTCGGTGCAATGGTCAATCCAAAAGGCATTACTAACCACTCATACAATCCTTCATTAGTCTTAAATGCAGTCTTCCATTCATCTCCTTATCTGATCCTAATTTGATGATAGCCACTCTTTAGGTCAATCTTTGTGAAATACTTTGCTCTACTCAAACAGTCTATAATGTCATCCATCCTTAGAAATGGGAATCTATTCTTGACAGTGATCTTATTGATTGCTTTGGAATCTGTACACATTCTCCACTCTTCATCTTTCTTTGGTGCAAGCACAATAGGTACCACACATGGGATTGAACTTTCTCTGATCAATCTTTTCTTCAACAACTCTTGTATCTGTTGGTTCAATTTTGGATTCTCTGTCAGTGTCATTCTATGTGCTACCTTGTTTGGAAAACTTGCTCCTGATATTAGATCTATGTGATGAATGATACTCCGGACTGGTGGTAATCCATCTAGTACATTCTCTGATATGATGTCTTCATATACTCTATCAATAGTTTTGCTACTTTTTTCTACGGCGGATCAACTTCCTTTGTTGTCTCCAAACTTCCACCCTTCTTTGGAATCAATGCAAAACACATATTCTCACACTTCAATCCATCCATAATTTTCCTTCCATCTACCAAACATAGTCTGGCAGTGCTACAAACTTCACTTTTATCTTCTTCCTCCAAAGGTATCAACTTAATTCTCTTTCCATTTGAAGTCATAGTATAAGTATTTCTTCTTCCATCATGAATTTATTTCTTATCATATTTCCATGGTCTTCCTAACAGTAAATGACATGCATCCATAGGAATAATATCACATAATACTTCATCCTTATATGATCCTATATGAAATTTCACCAAACATTGCTCTTTCACCAATATCTTATGCTCATCTAGTTGAATCTATGTTATCCTATAGGGGTTCAAATTTTTCTTCTTCAAATTCAACTTGGTTACCATCTCCTCTAAAACTAAATTATTAGTGCTACCACTATCAATGATAACCTTACATACCTTTCCTCCGGACTTACATCTGGTTCTGAAAAAACTCTTCCTTTGTGGTGGTTCCTTGGTCGTTTATTCATGTATCAAGGCTCTCCTCATCACCAATGATTCACCTTTCTTAGGTATCCCAACTGAATTAGGGGATTCAACATGTTCTTCTTCTACATATGCTATTATTTTGGTATGCTTAGGTTTCTTTCCAGTGCTTTCTTGATGACACTCAAATGCTTTATGTCCTTCATCTCCACATTTGAAACAAGTTCCTTTGAATGGTCTCTGCTCAAATCTTCCTTCTTCTCTCCGGTATCCATCATTGCAGTAAGAATTATGACCTCCTTTTTCATTGCAATAGAAATTTCTATCTTCTCTTCCTCTGTGGTATGGGTTACAATCCTTCTCTTCACTTTGGTAGGGTTTCCCATCTTTGTTTTGATCTGAATAAGGTCTTATTTCTCTAGATTGTGATCCACTCTTCTAGAATCTTCCTTTGGAACTCCTTTGCATTTGTTCAAACTTCTTATTCAACTTCTCTTCCACCTCCAATGCAAATTGATATGCTTCAATTGTTGTCATATTTACCAGGCTCAATTCTTCTTGGATGTTTGTTCTCAGTCCATTGATGTATCTCGCCACTTTCTCTTTGCTTGCTTCACTATGACCGGTTCTAATGATCATCTTGTAGAATTCTTCAATATACTCCTTCACAAATTTCTCCTTTTGCCTCAGGTTCTGCAATCTTTTCAACAATTCTAGTTCATAATCAATAGGTATGAATTGATACTTCAACTTTGTCACCATTCTATCCCATTTGATAATTTTATCCTTTCCTCTTCTATTTCTATCCAATTGAACTTATTTCCACCATAAATTAGCACGACCTTTCAATTTTATTTTGTAAATATAACTCTTTCCAAATCTTCAATTTCTTCATATTCAAAGTATTCTTCCATTTCATTGATCCAATCAATCAATTCTTCAGGGTTTAAATTTCTCATGTAATTTTGAATTTCAACTCTAGGTTGCTTACCAGTTTTTGAAATAGCCTTCAACATCTTCACTTTATATAATTCTTCTTCTTTTTGCCTAGGGCTTCTTCAATTTGGTTCACAACATGATTTTCTTTATCATCGCTTTCATCCTCATGTCTAGGGTTTAGACCTCGCCTTTTATCTTCTTCTACTACATCTAATCGGACTTGCATTTCATGCATCATTTCCAACATCTCATCCATTCTTCCACTGAATTTTCCATAGTATTCACTCTCCACGATGGTATCTCTCCCCTTGAATTCGATGCAGCTACCTCAATTTGACAATCTGGCTAAAAAGGTTTCAACTGCATCATAGTCGGTGATCGATTAAAAATGCATGCAGTATGCCTCAAGTTGGTGATCTATTCACCACAAGGAATGCCTTCAGGACTTGAAAACTCACTTTGATACCACTTGGTGCAGTCGCAGATGGAGGGTTTAGAAAGAAGAGTCCAAACCATGTAGCTTAGAGTCAACACAACAAAAATAACACAAATAAGTGTTCTACAAATATGATTCTTTATTGAATTGAAAATCTTACATGCAACATATGCCTCATGGGAAAATATCCAGGGCTCACAGGCTTGTTGGAAGGGAATTCAACATTACAACTGGCCAAGGCCTTATTACAGTCCCTCAAAGGGTTGATGCAAAATTATAACTATCTGGCTATCTCTAACTACTGATGAATGATTACAATGAATTAAAAATTCTCTTAAATATGATACTCCAACTCCAACAAAGGTCCGTGTCGGCCGCAAGGGTTTACAAAATCCGATGAATGATCACACATGAAGGTCAACCTTAAAACATGAAAGATAATCCTTTATGAAATTAAATGAATTACAAATCTCCAAGGTAGATACCATTGGATCCAAAATGATTGTATGATGTACCATTAAGCTCTGCACATTTTGGAATAGGTCTGCACTAAGAAATTTGGACCAGGTCGGCCCCAAATGCTCTGATTGTGAATTATATTGAAATTCTGAGAGCGGTAACTTTCAAAAAACAAATGCAAATGATCTAAAATTTGGATATGTCGTAGATTACCTTGAGTAGATGCTATATCCTACTTCACAAGCTAAGAAGCAATAATGTGGTGAAATACAGAATGAAATGCTGAAACTGCTACTGAATGAAATGCAATAAAAGAAATGTTTTTGGTTGATACAAAATTGCTTTACAACCAGGGATGCTCCTGCATTAACAAATGAGAACCTAAATTTCTCATAATAATTTAATTATAATGAGTGCCATTTTTTTCTTGTAACTATACTTAAGGTGGTGAAATATATGTTGACACCTAATCAAAATAATCTAAATTAAGGCTCTATCTAATGCTTTTGTTGAACTTCATCGCTTGTGTCCATTTATTTTATTTATCCTCTATATAAATTTCCCATTATTGATGCTTTGCTAAACTTCAAATATGTAGCCATGACAACCTAATTCAAAATGTCTACGTTTTTCACCTTTGTTTTTGTACTTTTTTTTCTATTCACACAATAACTTGTAAGTAATTGCATGCACCTGAAGTCATTTTTAATGTCTACTAGGTAACAAGTACTAGCTATAGGGACACTAGTGGTAGTATTGGTGGGTAATAATGTTTCCACCTCATGTTTTGAAGTGGTCCATATTAGCAATAATTATTTTTTTGAGCATTATTATGTGCCAAGGTTAATCCAATGCATACTATCAGGGTGAAACATTTTCTCATTTTATCCAAGAGTTAGAATTTTGTAGTAGGGTTTGAAGTCGAATATATACTATGGTTTCATGCCACTTTTTCATTTCTCATTCTACCATGATGAAATGATGAAAGGTTTTGGTGCACATTTTTGGTTGTGGAATTTAACCTCTACTCACTAATCTTGGGAAGATTAGTGTAACCTATTAGATTTACATACTTTGTAATAAATCTAATTGTAGAGATATAAGTGAGGTGGCTACTTTCAATGCACACATGGCCTAATGTTTCATACTCCATTGAAAAAGAGAATCCATGGATGAATCAAATGGGTCCATTTGGGGGTGAAATAATCTTATTACGTGCTCCTAGATGGCAGGTGTAATGGGTCCATCTAAGGCCCTTGTTCAGAACTAAAGAGAGGTTACATAGTAGCATGAGGGAAAAATAGCTAAATGTTCCTACTCACATTTGTCTCTTCAATGTTTAAGCCTTGATCATAGGTCTTATATACTTTATGTTGAGCCTTTTGATATGTTAGATATTTTAGCATAAGATGAGCACATTTGGATTTCATTTTCTATAATGGCATTCTACTTGTTCAACAAGTCATCATTAACCAATAATCAATTTGACAAGCATGCACCTAATAGAAATAAACTATAGACTCATATATGATGAAATTTAGATATTTTTAACTATGTACTAGATTATCATTAAGATTTTTGGACTACATGTCATTTATTAAAAATATGACTATAAAATATCTTGAACATGTACTACAATGTAATGATAAATATAAAATTGGCCAATAAAGCTTAATTTTTATAATGAAACCCTTATCATAAAATTGAGGTAAAAATAAAGAGAAACTTTAGGAATAGGGAAGGGCATTGAAAACCAAGGTGAAAATAAAGAAAAACTCAAGGAATACATGAGTGTATTGTCAAATTAAGTATGAATTTGACCATGAAATCATTGTGAGCTAGAATATGACCATGGAATGATTGTGAACTAGATTAGAGACAATGAACACAACAATAATAAAAAAATAAAAGAGATCATGATGCAACACTTGAATTAGAATATGAAGGAGATAGCTCAAAACATTTAGGAAGAATTTAATAAAGAGATATTATGTTGTTTGACCTAATAATAGAAAAATAATAAGTCCAATTTGTTCAATTGTCTTTATTTTATAAAATTGCTAATTTGTACACATGTGGATCTCTTTTAATGATTTTCAAAAGGATAATAAGGAAATGAGATTTATTACACTATTTTCATTGAAATTCAATACATCCCTTGTATTACTAAGCAAATGATGGAGACATAATGTAAATAAGCAAATACTTGATTTATATAGATTTTCTAAAAATGAAAGTACAACTCTACTTTGATACAAAATAATCAAATTTAAACTATTGTTGGAGACTTGTTAAGAGCTTCTTAATGGAATCCAAAATCACACATATATTTCAATCCACTGAACCCATTCCTAATCATCTAGAAGACTTATTATCAACATCAATTCTATCTTATTCAAGTTATTTAACCATTCAACATCAACCATCTTACTATTTTCTTTGATGAAAGAATATAATCTCATCTCTAATGACATAATTTACTCTAATATTGTGTTGATAGAGATAAAAGTTACTTGTTCCTACTCTCTCAAAAGGCCAACAAACAATTAAGATAACATCCAAAATTCCTATTTCCATGTATTAATTATGTTGAGGATGCCTCTTGTGGCTTTTACATACGAGATTTTATCTTTTATTAGATCTTTAATAAATAAGTTATATCTCTCAAAGAAGACTCTATTACTTTTATATAGATAGCAATATTTGTTGATGCATAAATTTCTCTCTTATATTAATTTTCACTCATGTAGACATAAAGCATGGAAAGCCTACAAATATGGGACATAATTTATAGGATAACCTCCAAGATTGAAAGGTCACCTTCTTTTATGATTTTCAATGCACCCATCTAATCTATCTTCATATATGAGAAAAGGGAGAAATAGTTTGAAACAAAATGCATAATTAGAAGCTAATCTAGATGAGAAATAACATATCATTCACTAGATAATATGAATATTTCTTAATTATATATGGTGCACAACAATAATCAAACAAGATTGCAACTTAAGCATCCATAAACCAAGAAAAAGTCTATTCAAATGAATACATAGAAGATGGATAATATTATCATGAATTCATGTACTAATCATAAAATAATGCATAGTTATAAACTTATAGATCACAATTTTAAAATGTGAAGGATCCTAAAATTAAGAAATGCATGAAAAAATAGTAACATTTAGAGCTCGAACATGGGAATCTCTAGTGCCTCCTCTTATAAACAAATACATCAATATTATTTATAGAAAAGGAAAGCATTTATCCTAATAAATAAAAAACAAAGTAGGCAATTAATGTCATTGACATGTAGAAAGTTGTGTGTAACACAATCAATCAATGTAACAGCCTCCACCATTTTAGTGCATCAATTCCCACCAATTTGAATAGGAGTGAGGAGAAATTGTGTAAGAACCTCAAATGCATCTTGAATGCTAGTGCATGATTTCGAGCATATTAATTTCAAAAATAGTGGTGAGTGTCCAAAAGTAAATTGATTATCTTGTTTTCCTCCAATTACAACCTTGTTATAATAAATGGAAAAATTATCTCGTGGCATAATAAAATTCTTTTATCGAATTAAAAATTCTCATCATTAGATTAAAGATGGTGGTAGAAGATCACACATCTCTATAATTTCTAAAATCATATGAACCTTCCTTAGAGAATGTATATTGGATACATGCCCCATCTTATACTACTGTCCTATGCAACCTTAGAGCAATGATTCCATAAAATTTAATAATTAACTCTTTCATCCCATATAGGTGTATGGTTCATTGATGTGATTCTAATATCAAATTTCATAATGTGTAGATGGAAGGTGATAGAATTAACGAAATTTCTCTTCCTAGCAATAACACAATGGAGAATATTGATAAGGTTGATAAATTCTTTGTAGTGTGCAGTAAATGCTATGTAGCATTAGGCGATCTCATTATTATCTCACTCCCCATACAAAAAATAAAGTGGGTCCATTGTTGACTCTAACCTGTATATATTTCCAAGCAATGAAACAACAAATATTAATACTAACAACCTTTATCAAGTTAGGAATGCACTAATTTTCCAAGGGACTATACTAAAATTTCTATTTTGGGATCAATCTAATTGATACAAATAAAAATAGAAGTAGGCCTACCACTTTATTGCATGAAAACTCTAGCCAATGGTGTAATATAATTCATTGACCACTTCTACTATTTCTTGGTGATGTAAAAAATCACCATGTGTTCATGTTTATTTCACCTTCCTTGTATGCTTGACACTGTGCACCATAGTGTTATAGACAATGGCGCATTTAAAAAAACACAACTCTAAAATTGAGCATAGACAATCGGATCAAAATTTGATTAAACAATGATGCTTGCATCTTGCTAATAATACATATTGAACTCCTTTGAGCTGTATAAATTTTAAAATCAAAAGGGGATTGAGGGCTTGGGAAGGATAAACAAAAACAAAGCTTTGACAAGAAATAAAATACTAAAAACCTAGGAAATAAAAGAAAAAGGAAAATAGAGCAATAGAAAAACACTTAGTCTTGGAGATGGTTGCAAGGATCAAAGTACCTACCCTAACAAAATTTTACTTGCACAAGGAGGACTTGAATAGATTGGATAGATGTAGCTCTACAATTATTGTGACCTCTCAAGGGTTCTTCACTTGTGAAGAAATAATTCAAATGGTAAATATTCAAGAACATCAAATCAAAATAAAACTAAAAATTTCAAAAATGGTGCAAGGCACCATATTTAATTATGACATATTGATAGAATCTTGGGGTATTTTACACTCTTTTTTAATAGGAATCTCATTCCTCTTAAAGGCCTCAAAGGCCTTATCAAGCTATATCTTTGTAAGAGATATAATGTAGATTCTCCATTGCAATTTTGACTTGAACCTCTAGCTAGACCAATGAATTGAACACTAGTTCTACTTCTACAAATGCTTGGTGTTTGAGATAAATTATACAAGAATTATTGGTCTAAGTATTTTTTCATGAGTAGTGCCTTGGACTCTTCTTCACTTAACACTTTATTGTTGTCAAATTTTTTTGACAACCCTATTGAATTAGTGAGGTTATATAATCTCTCATACCCTATATAATTTGACCTAAAATGAGAAATCATGATTTGTATTTTTGGGTGGCCTTGTCTTTTCATAGTGTTTCATTAATTTTTATTGCTCTTCTCCTTCAGTCATCAATTCCCACTATAATGAGATTACCATCAAATAAGATGTTCAATTTCTACGCAAACCTTTGATCTTGATTTTCCTTTAGAGTGAGTGACTCCAAGACCTATTCAATTCCAAACTTTACCTCTACACAAAAATGTATAAAATTAATGAATTTTAATGCATAACTTAGTTCTAGATCCATTTTTGATATTCTTGTCCAATAAGAGGTATATAATTCCTAAAAAAAGGGTATATTACCAATAGTTTGCTTCACCTTTTTCATATCCTCTTTGAGTTTCTTTATTTGATGATCCTTTGATGCTAGGATCTCTTTAGCATTAGTGAATTGAGCCTACAAGCCAATAACAAAAGCCTTCATTTCTTCCAACTTTTGGAGAGATTCTTACCATTTTCCCTTTGTTTGGGTGTTCTCCTAACCTAATGTATTTTTTAATCTAAAATATTTTTGACCCTTTGATGTAAGGTAGCATATTCAATCACTCTTCTCCATCTCATTATCCTTTTCAAGAATTTTGCTTATAGCCCTTGATTGTCACATTAATATTTTGTATTTATATATGTAATGTTTGGGCTTCTTCCCCTTTTTCTTGAATCTCTTCACTATAAATTTTAGACAATATATATCTATATTTACCTTTAACAATATTGGTTCACATATTTGACTTGAGCTTACACCACTTCGAGCTTTCTCTCGACCTTGACAAGCTCAACTTACCTTTTCTCAAGCCTCTTACTTTATTTGATAAATTCACTAGCCACCACCTTATAAATTTAGTCCATCAATTTGACTCTATATTTAATATAAGCCTCTTTAATTTTCATTCCATTGACATGGATATGATAATCCTTAGGTCCCATTTGACCTTATTGCTTATTGAAAATAGGAGTCACATGTGCAATCATCATATATTTTTGTGCTAGATCATACTAAGCTCTTATCATTTTTGTGTTGGTGTCAAGTCTCTTTTCTTTTTCAGTTATTGATCTTGACTTCCTATACTTGTTTAGACATTTGAATTTATTGGTGAAAATCAAGTAGAGGATTGATATACCATCCCAAAATGGATATGTCATAGGGCACCATATGAGGAAATGTTATTAATTATTGTAAGGGTTTCTATTTTTTCTCTAGTTATAAACAAGGCTTGAATCATAATAGTTGAAGGAGCTATTAGGGAAATATCAATATAAATGCTTATGTTAGCCATGATCCAAAAGAAGAATGTTGAATAAGCTATGAAAAAATATTTAATTGAGAAATGGATGGATGAAAACTTAACTTTGGACATTTTTGTGAGGGATTGTGAAGTATTGGAGTGAATAATATGGTGGTCAAAATGTCTAAAATCACTACCATTCAATATGAAAGACTAGACTTGACACATGGTGAGACTTGAGGTGTCGATGAAGGAGTATAAAGGAGAGACATAGCCATGGTAGGGGAAGTTTTTAAAATCTAGGATGCAAAGGGACCCAAAGGACCTAGTCCACCAAGTGCTATTTGAGTCAAAGAAATGGGAAATAGGGTTGTAGGGGTTAATGATGATACATGAAGATGCACATAAGATACAACTTAAAAATGGAAAAATGGGAATTTTTGGGGCCCAATTAAATATTTAATATACATAATAAGTAAAATAATAGGGGGAGGAGAGGTATAAGAGTTATAAATATGCATACTTGATCTAATATAGTGGGTGTAGTTGTTTCTCTATAATGTTTAGATGGATTCCTAATGATTGCTCTAGTTTTAAATTAGAAATTGTCCCAATGAAAAGCTTATACTTCTTCCTTCTTCATGTAAGAATTTCTTGAGAACTTCCTACTGATCCCAATGTTTGAGATGAGAATCCCATTTCATTCCCTTTTTTTCATATCACATTTGAGGATGGTGATGTTTCTATTTGTGGCTATGTAGGTACAAAATTTTCAACCTATTTTTGAAGTCTCTCCATTCCTTTCATGATAATTTTTTACTCACTTGTTGCATAAATGACTAGCTCCCAATGTCTTAAGTGTTAAAGATTGATGAGTAAAGGGAGGTGGAACTTGGGAAGATTAAGACTATGGTTGTAGAGTAAGGGGTCAATATAGCCATATTAGAATATATTTGAGAAAATGATGCCTCCTTGTTTGAATTAGAGAGAACTTTTTGATTGAATTATCATTGTTACTCTCATCCTCACAAATTTATTCTTCCTCTTCTTCTTGATCTCTAGAAGAATCAACAACCTATATGTTTCTCATATCATATCAAAGGTAGGGGAACTACATTCCTCTTCCCAAATACTATCCCACTTTTCATCTATAGCGACATATCTAAACTTATTCTCTAGTTTTGAAACTTCTTCCTAATATTACTCGTAGGATGCAATCTTGTCTTCTCACCAACCCTTGGATCTAAGAGTCTTTATCAAACCTATCCCCATAATTTTATTTTTTATATACCCTTGTATTTTTCTAGAAACTCTCCCAACATGGGAGGGGTTTGAGGGGAGCTCAAATATCTTGATGTACATACTTGGTCATTATTGGTGGGGCACATTCTCTTTTCAATTCAAGATACCTTTGATGATTACGTTTCTCTTTATAATACAATTTTCTTTTAGTCCAGCATGTAACCATCATGATCATAGGACCAATAATATTGGATGAGATCCAACTTTAGGTATACTAGTTTAAGCATGAGCAAGGAGTTTGATGAAATTTTATTTATAGTGATCCTACAAAGGAAAATGTGACATCATATGATTCCTTCTTCCTCTCTTAGCTCAAGGTTTAGCTTCCTTATTGAAATGATTAAATTTGATCCTTATTAGTGAGCCCTAAAATACTAATCATCTAGCATCTTCCATCTATTAAAATTTTTAACTACCTTGTTGTGAGTAAATTGAGGTCCTCTTCATTCAATATTGAGAGAACATTTACTAGGAAAATATTTGTACAATCATAGTTTTCTTAGGATTTTTAAAGGACATGGGTCCAATAAGAAATAGGGTTAACCCTTGTAGGGGTAAAGGATTCATAAAAATAGAATGGGAATAATGAATTAAAAATATTGGTAATTTTGATTTGGATGAAATTGGAAAGATAGGAAGGAAATTTTAACACTCTCTAGGAGTTGAAGTACCCATAACTAATCATGCATTGAATTGGCAATGGTGTCTTTGAAATCCAACTGTAAGAATTGCACCCATGTTAGGGTTTTCATCTTCTTTAGATCCACCAACTAAAAACCATGTAAACATTTAAAATCATCCATGATGAAGATGAAATAAATCATGGAACATGCATTTTAAACATCACTAGTGAAAGAAATAAGGGGAATGGGAATCCAGTTAATAAGACTGCTATTTCTACCAAGAATTAATTCATTATTTAGGAATTCTAATTATTTTCTTTTGGAATCCTGTGTGTGGTTCAAGTTATCTTGGTTGCAATGGAATGAATCTTGTACATGAGCCTGAGTTGCAACATTTCCCTTATTCTTTTTTTAGAGACATACAAATTTACATAGAATTCAACTAATTTTGGTTAAGGTTGTAATTGAGGTACCATATGCTTGACCAATGTTATGGTAAAATTCTTGATGTTGAAAATATAGTTCTCCCCTAATTGGAACTTATCTAACAACCAAGCATGGGATTCCTCCCTTAAATTGTCGGTTGGCTTGTTTAGGTTAGAGTCAAACACATTATCAATAATGTAAAAAAATTAGGAATGGACACAATCTCCATTATTAAGTGTTTTGACACTTATCCTAGATCTAGGAAATCTATTTGTAAGGGGAGCTAAGGCATGAGATTTACTAACCTTGTATTCTATTGGCAACTCAAGATGTTGCACTGGTTGTTTTCCTGTCTTCTTTCCCTTTAGAATATTTACTTTGTCCTCATAAAATATCCTAAACTATTGATCTTCCTTTACTTCTAATTGATCTCAATGATTTAATTTAATGGATTGTAGAAATTAGGATTCACTACTATGAATCATTAACACTAAGTTTCATTATTTTAACAATATGAATGATAAATATTAAAGATTATTTAGAATATCATGTATATCTAAGATATGACATGAATTACAACTATCACATTAATTATGAATTAGTATCCATTTTATTTGGAATGACATTATTGTAGTTAAAAGTTTAAATTTGTGAATCTATCTCTAACAATAACAAAATCTAGCCTTAACTAAGTATCATCAAATATAATAGAAGATGAAATAATGGCACAAGAAGGAGTAGGAGCAAGGTGATTGCAAAATTAGGTAGAGTGATGATTTGATGGCAGAAGGGAGGAAAAGACGTTGAGACAAGACGAAGAGACATTCAGAAACAAGGGTAAAGGACGGTGGGAAAAAGATGCTGAAGTAGAAATATCCCCAGAACAAATCAACAACCATGTGATCAATAAGAAGTGGAAGAAAGATGGTGATAGGGGGGATCGAGGGATTGGTGGAAGTCACCTGATGGGAAGAGGAAGGAAAAGGAAGTGAGGCTTTGTTCCTCAAAACTAGAGGAATTGAAGGTGGTATGGGAGATATGGTTGGAAGGGTAGGGGACATAATGTTGAAGGATGAAACCATAGGTGGGGTAATAATCACAGGTCCTATAGGAGTTGGGGGCAGAAGATGGATCATGGCCCAAGGATTTTGGTGAATAGAGAGTTAGAGAAAAGGAAGCAAGGAAAAACCAATCATAAAGAATCTTGTAGGGCCAGACAAAGGAAATCGTTGGTGATAAGTGCAAAAAATGCTTTGTTCTGAAAAGGAATGGCTAGATCAAACGAGATTGTTAGAGAAATGGTTAGGAAAAGACCTCAAATGGGAGTTTATGGTTAACTGGTGGCAAAGTAAATGGGGAACATAACTACAATTAAAAATACTAGAAAATGGGTACTTTGTTGTGATTTTCCCTATGGAGGAGATTAGGGTTGAAATTGAGTTAGGAGTTTGGCTGCTAGATGGTTTTATATTTTATATACGAAGATGGATCATAGGTTTCAATCCTTTCATGCATCAAATGGAGGTGACTCAAATTTGGTTGAAACTACCTAATTTTCCATTAGAGTTTTGGTCCCCAGATATTCTGGAGGAGATTGGAAATTGTCTGGGGACTTATATGTGTGCAAAAGAAAGATTGAACCCAGATAGTATAGGTTCTTATGTGCAACTATGTGTGGAGAATATACCTAATCATGAGGGTTGGAATGAAATTGAATTGATATCATAGTGGGGAGGATGGTTACAAAATATTTTTCCAAAACCGATACCAAGTTTGGAGCTTATCAAGACTCTGGGCCAGAGGGTGCCATACAGACCTCCCCCTACGACAGATCGTGGTTGCACCCATGAATCCAAGGAGAAGAAGAACCTTGCGAACTCGATGAAAGAGGGAGCCTCAAGAATAAGGGGTGTGGAAGGTTGTGGAGGGAGGGAGACTCCTCAGGAAGAAGGAAATGAGGAAGTGGATATTGTTACCAAAATTTCACCTACAACTCAATTTGGTAGAGCTGAAACAATTGTTACATCTAAGGTGAAAGGTACTTAAATAAATTTATGCTAATCCTAATCATTTTCATTTGAAGTTTCAAGAGGAGTTCAATTTTTATTATGCAATGATTTACAACATAAGATATTTACACAATTGCATAATATTGTTGTCTTTTATTCATTTTGTAATGAAAATGTATACAAGATTGTATAAACATTGTTGTTTCATACATTGAGATCAAAATAATGTTTGAATATCCCACACAATTCATGGGTATAACTGATTTAATACAACAAAAAAAAGGAAAGCTATACATATGAAGATATGAATAAAAGAAAACACATTGAAAGAAGGTATATCCATCATTTCCTATGGAAGATTTTGGTGTTGATCTCTTGGTCTTTAGCTCCTACTTGCTCCTGATCTTCAGATGTGCCTGCATTATGATGAAAAGTTTGTTAGAGCTCCGGATATAAAATTTGACCATATGTCTTGCCAACAAAAATATAAATTTCATCTATGATGCATTAAATAAATTGAGCCATTATCAAATAAATGCAAAGGAACCAAATTAGGTCATCAAATGAAAGTGAAATCATCAGGAAGAGCATTGAACTTCATTGTTTTATCTAACTAGTTTGCTCATTGTGCATGTATAGGTTCATCTTTCATTTCATAATCCATCTCTTTTGACAAATCACAGTATGTGGAGAAAATGGGCTTGCACGAGGGTTGAGCCCAACATACTATTCTTTTAATACAGTCAAATCAGAAACAAAGGGAAAATCCATCTTTCTTTTCCACAACACAGCTTGATAGGAAGATTAAATGAAAATACAGTCACCACTGTGATCACCAAGTTGTGCAATCAATAATGAAAGATAAAGAGAAAATACAGTCTTAAGGAATCTCTTATAGTGGCAATCATGCTTGGTTGTAGGATCTTAAAGGAGCAACAATCTTTTTCTCATGAAATTACAAACATTGACCATGCAATGGAAATCAAGGAGCAACTTTGAAAATTCCTTATATATGGAAAAAAGAGTTCAAAGTCATCAGACCACAGAGAATAGTTGCAGATCTCAATAATGATAATGCAAAAAGAGTGTTGATCTCCCATGAGTATGTACTGTTGTTGGGTTATGCCAAGTTTGCTTATGTAGAAAAACATGAAAGACAATGAATGAAATAAATAGGATTGTTATATTATTTTCAAATATTCAAAGCTCAATACAGTATCTTTGAAGAAAAGAATATAGCAGATTTCATAATTCAATGGAAGGTCAAAGCACAATGATCTTAGCATCCAAGGGAAACTTCATCTACATGTCACTTCAATAAGGGACAACAAGATATTGTAATGATCATAATTAAATGATGCTAATCTCACAAGGGATAATAATCAAATCCAAAACAAGTATTCCCTTAAGTTACAAGCAACAATGAATTCCATAGTGAACATAAATGGAGGCATCATACAATATTTATAACTGATATTTTCTGTTCAAATACCATTGAAAGGATTATTGCAAGGAAAGACAACCCATAGATATTGACCTGAGAAGCTACATGCCTAAAAGAGTGATGTTAATCTTGGAGGGGTAGATTCAAAACATCATAGTGCCCATTGTCATTAAGGGACAATTGCATTTTTCTCAAAAACAATTGCATTGTCATTAAATGGGAAGATTTGTTGAGGAATAGAGTATCACAACGAAGCATGAATTAAAATCTTAGCAAAAGAAAATGAATAAAAGCAGTTATGGACTAGAGTGAAAATGTTTTCCAAAAAAAAAAAGGAGAAACTTCCATAGTTAAGTAAGAAACATAAGTTGCTTGAAGAGTTAAAGATAATATCAGATCATTCAAAACAAATATGAAAGTGGTCATAAAAATAAACCAAGAATGAAGTTAAACATGCTTTATTTATTTCAAATAAATAAATAGTATGTTTTCCTTGTCACACTCTAGAAACAAAAGAATAATGAAAGAAAGGAGCAATGCTTAATACAAACTTAAAAAGAAATACATAGCCATGGCCATGGACTTAAAGGGAAAGCATAAGAGGTAATCGAAACAAGTATGAGCAAAAAGGTTATTTAATCTTTTTTTTTTTTCAGTAAAGAGGAAGGGAAAGCAATAGAGATCAAATCGCATGGCCACAGAGCTAAGAAAATATGAAACCCTCAACAAGAATCCATAATGGAGGGTCTCTCTGCATTTTAATGGGGCCACAATTTGCATTGAAGCTTTGTTTCAAACAAGATATTGAGAGAAGCATCAAGAATGTAAACGCATAAGGAAAATAAAAAGTTTCATTGCTTACTGTGATTATAATATACAAAAATTGCTTATTTTTCATGAAGGATACAAAAAAATAGGGCTTACCAGGTAGGTTTGGCACGTTGACTAAAGTGAAAGATCGATGAAGCTCCAACAGACTCTAGAAAGGCTTGAATTACAACCCTAGCATGGTGACGTGAAGCAAGGTTGAAGTCTCAACATAAATTAGTCATGCAAAGTGAAAAGAAAGTGAGGAGGTTGTGGGTATTCAGTTTAGGGTTTTATTTTTCCCTATTGGCCGACCCCCTTTTCACTTTCATTTAATATTTTTCCTTGTGTAATTATCATTTTTGTTTAGTTTAACTTAAATCCCTATGTTTGCATCATCATTAGAAAAAAATTCTAAAATAACAATTATTAAATGCAATGAATTATAAATTGCTTTAATATGCGTTATCTATTGAACATAAGGGGAAATCAACTAACATAAAAATTGTTAAGTCAATCATATTGATTGGATTTAATAATTGTAATTTCAGTTAATTTTTCTTCTCAATCATGCAAAAATAGAGACAAGAGTTAAACTGAAATGCAAACTCAGAGCTAAGTAGAGTTTTGTCCTTGATTTGTGGGGGTAACTGATGTCATGTGTTGAGTTGAATTGTCATGTGCTAAGTTGAGAAGGAGGTGGAAATGAAAGTGCATCATGCATTTGGTGTCAAACTGAGGTCTTTTATCCTTGTTTCATGGTTTCATGGTCAAATTGAGGTGATTCTTGTTACAAAGGTTTTAACTTAATTATGTTAATTAAGTTACATTTATTCCTCTCTTAAGATTTCACTTTAGTTTGCATATTGTGACATTTAATAATTATATTAATTATTAAATGTCTACCTATTAGGGTTACTTTTAGGTTTTGCATGATCTCCTTTTAAGGATTGATCTTTGTAATTATTTCAATTTAGTCAATGCAATCTCTCTTGAAGCTTGCAGAGCATCCTTGCTTTTTTGTCTCCATCTTTCCCTTTTGTGA